>JAPYZA010005723.1:0-12417 GCA_030522685.1 Eupelmus azureus | reverse complement strand
TATAAATATTCATCCATTTTTAACGTCACATACTCTATATTCAAAGCTTCATCTATAATTCTTTTAGTGCAAAAAACAATTATTACGTTTTTGATTATTGATTTATTAAAAATACGACTATTTAACATTTGTTATGTCCGTTTAGTAAAGATAAATAATTATAGAAATTAAATTACATGGAAATAAACATCATACTTTATTTCACATCCGAATATGGAGCATAAAAACTGTTTAACACTTAAAAAAGTATGGCAAATGTCATTCTTTTCCTGTCAATAAGTTATTGACTGTGTCTTATATTCGAATTCCGGAGGCACAGCGCACGTATCTCTAATACTACATATATTATTATTCAAAATATTTATTCAGATTACACTGAGTACAAGATTAATCAGCCTTAATGATTAGATAAGCCAGTTTTAATTATCATATCAGAATCAACTGAATCATACTGAAACCTTTTGCTGATTGTACGTATAATTTTAATGTTGCAAAAGTATACATATTTAATCAATCGAAATTCACAATAATATCTTATCCGTTACAGGAAAAGTCACGATGCATTGTCAAATATTTTGTGGCTGACATTTTAAAATCCAATATTTTTTATGCAGAATAAGACTTTTTAAGAATTGCTCATATAAGGACAATTTTATTTCCTTGCTGAGAAAACTTTATAACAGAAAATAATTTTTTATTAAAAACATGTGGGAAATATGTTTTAAGGTGTGTTAGTAGTAATATTTTTTGCCAAGTAAACGTTTCTAAAAATTCTTTGATATTAATAAAGAGTATCTAGAATAATCGAAGACGTACACAATAGTTTTTATAACTTTGTAGTAATTAAAATAAAAAAGTTTCCAAGGCTTCATTTTTCCAAAACATAATTTTTCATAAAATACTCTTAAAATGACTATATAGTATTTTTTTAATTTATTGTTTTACTATAGAGATTAAGTATTTAAATTTTATACGAAACTATACTAGATTCCGACTTCTACTTCATTATTTCTCTGATGGTTTTTTTTATTCATTTAATTCAATCCCATATTTAAAGATGATATTAAAGAAATTTAGTTTGAAATAATCATCAAGTTAACCTATCACAAAAAATTCTGTTATCAAACCACGCAACACCTTATTTACGTACAAACACTCCAATACAACTATTTTATTTTACCAGCGATTAGCCAGCAAGGAAAATTCGATCGTAGGCCTCGAAATCGCGAACAAAAAAGGCAAAACACAGCGTCCAGCACTGCAGAATATGAGACGAACGTAGAAAATCGGCCAATGCCAATGAATGAGCGAGCGAGCCGTAAAGCTCGAAAGAAAAATAGCCCGTCCTCTTTGGAATTTGATTAAAGCCGAGGGCTGAACAATGCCCTTCGGCAAAGCTACGTCGACTGCTCGAGAAAACGAAAGAGAGAAGATAGGGAGAGCTGAACGCGAGCTCGTGCATGCAGAGCCGCTCGTGTCTTGCAAGCCACGCTGAAGTGTTGGATAATGAAATAGAGAGAAGGGAATGGATAGCGAGGATTCATTAAGAATCGATTGCTTTCTTGAAAGCTTGAAAATGTAAATTAAATGGAAAATTATTAATAATTTTGAAAAAGCGTTATTATAAAATTTTTTGTGATTCAAGCATGATATGAATTTCTTTTTGTATCTAAAATAGTGTAGAAAAGCATCTGTTTTCAGACTAGTTCGAAAAATGAAAGAAAGATGAAAAATACTATTAATTTTTCTCTGCTTCTTTAAAATCAGGTAAGTACGAAATTTTTATCATTTATTTAGTTTAAAATTAAAAATGCTTGATTAACTGTACAAATTGCATGAATAATAAAGGTCTTATTATAAATAGAAATGTTCAGTATGGTTAGTGTTGATGAAACTGACTTTTCCATAGCGTATTGAATGTATGCTTCAAGTGCAGTTGTTAATCAAAAAGGAGTAGAAAAATAAATTGAATATAACTTTCATAAATTAAACAATTAAAAATAATTGGGATTTTTTTTTAAATTCAATTCAACCTGTAAAAAAGCTATACAAAACCGAAAACATCAAAGCAACTTCCCAACTTTCATCGGAAGAGCGGCACACACAAAAACCTTCGCTTTCTTCGGCGCAGCTGAGCGCGCGGCGCGCAGACTTGACACCGCGCCGGCACACCGCAGCCGCAGCAACACCCACCGAGTGAACTCATCCCTCCCACGAAGAGTCGCCAAGTCGCCGAGGCAAGACTGAGAGAGAGAAAAACCTCAAAAGACGCTATGACTAACAATGCCTTTTTTTCCTACCTTCGCGTCTCTCCTTGCAGACACAGGCGCTCGCTTATATCGATTGAATCGCAACGAGACAAAAAGCATAAAGCCGCGCTCTGTCAAGTATACATGGAGAGGGGGGGGGAGGGGCGAGGGAAAAAAAGAGCGGAGGACTGCGATGGCGTAGGTGGTGTAAAGGCTGCGAGAGCGCAAAGGCCAGCACACTGTTGCTGCCGCCGCCGCGACGATATATATACGAGAGGCGAGGGAGAAGGAGCCGCTTGTGTATATATACGTGTATATATACATATACGTGTGCGCGTATTATGCAAGCCCCATTCCGCTTTCTACGTGGGCTTAGAATCTGGGTCGGGCCCCGAGTCATTGTTTACTGCGGGCTCGCGCGCGGCTCTCTCTCTCTCTCTGTGCGAGTATATGTATGAGTGCATGGGCAAAGAGCGACTTGCCGCCTCTCTCTTTCTCGGGCTATATAGCTCGCTCTCTTGGCCTTCCTCTTCCTCTTCGTGAGGCAAGAGCTGGCTCGATCGTTTCTTTTTTTACTTTACTTTCGAGGGGGATGGATTTTTAATTGAGAGCGCCGATGCAGGAGAGATAATAAAGCGGCATTTTTTTCGTTATTGGGCTCAGGTGGATTTGATAGAGGCGATCGGGGAGAGGTGACGCAATGAGGTTTGCTCCGAGACGTTGGGGTAGAGGAGCTGAAATCTAACGAACCATTCAATTTTAATTCCAATAACGGGGTCTGAATTATCGGGACCGCTCCTTGAAGAATTGGGACGACGATTGTTTGGTTTTCTGTGGATTGCAAAACGATGATTATTTTTATAGATATTTGGTTTTTTACTTTCTATTCTTGTTATTTTATCGCTGAATCGCGCTCGAACTTCGCCGTTGAATCGTTGCAACCGAGCAAGCGACTTATAATAAGATTCACCTTGAACGTAGTCTTACTTCAATTAATAATTAAAACTTCTAATTAGTAACATAACAATTTCTCCTAAGGCGAGCACTACCTTTAATTTTCAGGTATAGGAACCACAAAAGTTTTGCAAGCCAACTATACAGCGAGAGAGTCTTGTACTTTCGAGCCGAGATTCACTGTGCACACGTGTTTTTATACGGCTGTGCTTGTGGGTTTCGCGAGAAGGAGCAGGAACGTTTGTGATTCTGCACTATTTCGCAAGTTTTCGTTGGATTTATATACGTATACTCGTATGCACAACTATACGTGCGCTTTACTTCTCTCTGACTCACCGGCAATTATTTTCCGCGGAAATAATGAAATATCGTATTTACATGTTGCGCTGCGAAACGGTTTTTTATAATTTGTTTGAATTTTTCATTAAATAGGATCGTTTGAGTTGTTTCGTGTTTCGTCTACATTTATCCCTTTTAAATGGTGTTAAGAAAATGTAGTTGTGTGCTTTTAACGGAGTTCGAATGGATAATTTAAGAATGATTGTTTGGAGTTGTACATTTTTTATTCATTAGTATAATAAATAGATTACATCAATTATCGCATTGCGATATTGTAATCCAAAGTTTTGTCATAGATTTAAAATAAGTTGTGAATCATATGCAAATAACATTGATGAATTATGTAGATCATTAGTTATTACCATTTGATATTATTTCACGTTAAATTAATAATTCATTGCTTTTATAGAAATCAAATATTATATATGCTACGAATATTAGATTTCGAATACCTATCCACAATTTCAAATATAAACTGATTAAAAATGATAGCAGGAAACTAAATAACTTAATCAAGTCTCCGATTCGACAAAAGCAATAACAATAACTATAATTAAAACTAAAAAATGTATAAAAGCCCTATTTCTAAATCGTATAAACGCAATCCCACAAACAACCAATCCTCATAAATCAGTCCTTCCACAAACTCCATCTAAGCCATCCCAAAACATTTCCTAAAAGAAAAATATCAATTAAACAACAAAAAATCTGCATACAACAAAACCTTCAAAACGAAGCCAACGTGTCGCGCAAGTCATCGCGCCAAACGAGGCACTGGCGCGCTCTTCAAACGCGGGAAATACGAAAACGCGCGGCAAAAATAAAGGAAGACAGCCACAGAGAGAGAGAGACACGAGAGCATCGCCGACTTAAACGCCATATAGCCAGGCATATACGTCACGTCTTTTTACGGCCGGAGCTCGGCCGAGGTCGCTTGCGCATGCCTATATACGTGTGCCCGAGTGTTTGTTTATCGTCGGCGCCGCTCGTGTATGTACGTATATACATACCCTGCTGCGCCGACGTTTTACAATGCCCGCAGCACATATATACATATAACACACGCTACGCATCAACGGCCCGATGAATCGGAACGAGCGTGCGAATGAACGAGACGCGCGCGCGCGTTTAAAAGCGAAAGCTCGGCGAGTCTTGGAAGCTGCGGTTGGGTTAATGAATTTAGAGGCCTTTAAGAGAAATTTACGGCGTTTTTTTTAAGTTTAGTGATGAATTATGCTGGGAGTGATGGGGAGAGGGGAAAGGTGGGTGGCTGGCCGGGAAATCGATTGGCGTGGCCTTGAACTCGAATTTCCTTTAGGAATTATGTATGCACATTAATTGACTGTTTCTTGGGATCAGTTTTTGTCCGGGTCGAAGTTTATTTGCAGTCTAAATTGGTGGGTGAATTGGTAACGTTATAAATAATTGTCTGATATTTTATTTATTTTTATTGGTAAGTTTCTAGGTACGCGTGATGCGAAGCCAGTTTTGTGAAGTGCATTTTTGGATATATTCTATATCGATTCTTTACCTCAACAGCACGAAACAATGAAAAAATGTTATTATAAAGTTTATGTGGTGCTATTAATCAAATTCGAAAATAGAACTATAAATCAGAATGTATAACATTCAAATTAATTCTTAAAATAGAAACAAACAATTTACCAAACCTGCTCTCAATTAACCGATTATTAACCTACAAATAATCTATTCGAATTCCAACAGAAAATACCTACTGGAATCCCCACATAACAAGAGTAACCCAAGAAATCGCGCACACCAAAGCAATTATCCCCCTTCATCTTCAAGCACTAATTAACATAATAATGAAGAACCTAATACACCCGAACGACAGCACCTCAAAGTCAGAGCAAGCGAAAGCAAAAAGCCAGCTCATTTGACATAACCCGCGCACACGTGAACGCCCAGGCGCTGATCCCATCCATCAGTCGGGCCGAAGGCAATTATGCAAATCCCGCGCGATCGGAGGAGTCGCTGGCTCTTTCGCCGAGCGTATAATTCGCGGCAACGGTAAAAAAGGTGAAAATGCAGTGTGCGGCAGCCAGTGTCAGAAACGTCATGGCAAGAGAGAGATGGAAAGAGAAAGAGTCGATGCCTCGTTAAATCGGGTTGTTCTGCATTATGCAACGATGAGTCAAAGGACGAGGTAGCGAGATTTTGAATGGTTGTTTCTGCTTCTCCTTTTTATCGATGCTTTTACGTTTTGAGGATTGTGCAATGCGAGGGGACAGGCGACGTTGACGGCCAGGGAATTTGCTTTGGTTGGATGTATGTGTGTGTATGTGTTGGTGAAGAAAGAGCTGAATTAACGAAATTCAGGGTTGGGCTTTTTTTTCTGTTGGATGATTGAGTGTTGGATGATGGCGAGAATTGACTCGATTTAGGTGAAAGGAAATGATGATATATATTATGGTATATTTAAAGTAAAGAAACTAGTTTTTGCGTTACAAAAAATATAGTACACACTATGACTGTGTTAATTTGTTTCTCCTTGTATATGGTTACAGTATTTAGGCAGAAAATGTCTACTTTACGCTCTTGATACACTCGGTATTATTGCAACCATTTTTATGAAAATCTTCAATTTTTTAATTGGTATAAGTTAAGATGTAGTAAGACATTATTTTCATTGTTGAAGATATTCGATATCGGAAACTGATATCCAATCTTTACGCATAGAAAAATATTGATTAAAAATGCAGCTAGACATTAATCCACAGCTTACTTTTTTAAGTTTAAAATAAATATTTTGTAATACACTTAATAATTACTAAATCCAAAATAAGAATGATTTCAACTAAATTTTCGATACTACCTTATTTTAATTAGTGTCTTAACGGTTATCATTACAGGATCCATTTCAAAATAGACTACAACTAACCATATTTTACCAAACCCTGTCGAAATCAGCTAAATCCCCAGCTAGAAAACATTTCACGTTCACTTTAACTTTCAACAAGAGTAAAAAGCCCCCAAATAATTCGAAGCCGGGATGTACTAATGGGCCGAAGATCAGAGAGGGGGTCAGACTGCTGCGGGAATTGCACAAAATTGAGAAGAGAGCCGCGTTTCTTGTAACGAGAGGCAAACGGGGCTTAAGCTGCGCCTCGCTTTAACGAGCCCGAAATTCGACGAATCCAAAACTTAACGTGAGAGGAAAAGGTATCGGGTCGCAATTAAGCCGACGAGCGTCAAGAAACATCCTCTCGGAGTCGAGCTCTGAGAGAGATCAAAAAGGAAAGAGTGGTATGTGTGTGTGTATGTGTGCACACGCTAGACAAATTAGCGAAGGGACGGGGCTTCTGTTTTATTAACGATCGTTAGAGCAATTTTAAAAATGTTTGCTTCTTCTAATTTTATTGCTCGTTATTTAGTTTGGAATTAGAAATTAGTTGCGATGACTACACTAATTGAAATTTAGAGAAAAAGAAATAGAAAAAAAATATAAATAGGTAGGCATTATTGTACAAATATTGTAGAAAAAAGAGCTTTACAACTATTGAATTGTTACTTTTCTTATTGCTCGACAAATATGTAATTATTTTGTATAACAATTTACACAAATTATGTCATACAAAGTTTTCATGTACATGAAATTTTTCTAAGTACCTTTTATTTAAAAGTTATTTCAAAATTGCATGTTTTTATTGTGAACTTATTTTTCAAAAGATCTAATGATTAGTAAAGAAATCACGCAAGCATAATTTTTGAATAATGATCAGGATAACGTAGAAGAATTGAAAATTTATTAACTTTAACGTCAACAATCAGCAAAAAAACGTATATTTTACGAAAGTTATAATTCATAAATATTTTCAACAAGAAAAACCGCCTTAGAGAATCTTATGAAGGAACGAAGGCTAATTATTAAGTGAGCAGGTGAAAGAGCTCAACTAAGCTCAGCCAGCGAAGAAAGTTGGAAATATTTTCGCTTCTTGCGCCGTGTCTACACAATAAATGTAAAGATAAATAAAGCAGAATGTCGATTTTATCGGGGAAAAAGGCTCAGGGATTTTTCGCTCTTCTTGCCTGGCTCTTGCGTTTAAGGAAGTAATCTCGGAGAGAAATGCGCATGGCGTGCGCGTGCGCCCGCAAGCTTGGCTTCTTTGCTTGTACCTGCCACTTTGTTCCCCTCGGATAATGACAGATTTTTTAACGGGATCGAGGTATAATGCGACCAATTAATTGGTTAGTTTTAGCGTTACGAAAAATACCTTGCAATTGCAGGTGTTTAGTGGTGCATTAGGTTGAGCAGAGTGCTTTTTAACTGATTTAATCGAAATGTTAACCTGGGATTTATTAGGTTTTAGTAAATTTAAAATAGTGCAATTATTATTAATATATATAAAACATGGTGTATCTAGAATTTACTAGATGTGTTTAGTAATTAAAAAAAGAAAATCGGTGGTAAAAACTCGAAAATAACTAGTAGGTATCCTATATGTACATGTTGAGTGTATACACTAAAATAACTGTTTCTGTTAAGAAACGACTTCTATTATTAAAGCACGTTATGAAATCAAAATTTAAAAATAAATATAAATAATCTGGAGTGTTCCAACAGAACACAAATTCTAAGATAAAATATTAATTTAAAAATTGCATTTAATAAAAGTCTTATATAAGCCCCCTATGGGGTTTCAATAAAGCTTTAAAATAAAAAATAAATTAATAAAATGTTTCTACATTTTATCTTTTAAATTATGTTTTAAAATAAGTATAATCATAATGTAAATAATATATCAAATAAATTACTACAACTAAAACCGTTATTACAATGGACAAGATTCTAAAAAAAAGTATAAATATCAATGCGAAGTGAATTATTTCCAATCCCTGCCTTATATTCAATTCGAATACAACCAAAATATTTTAACAACGCCCACTTAAAATTACACAATACTTCAACCTTAAAAAAACAAATGAAACTCATCCCTCCCAAAACCTTATCAACCTCTACCACTCCCCATCAAAACCCACCCAAATACCTTCCCCTAACCTCCACCCCCCGCACCCCTAAAAAAATCCAAAATTCCAACATTTCGAGGCCACCTCTCGCACGCCTCTCTCACATGGTCTCTCACACACATACACACGCTCTTACAGCCGCTCGCGCGGGAAAAAAGGCCAGGGCGGCCGCTTGCTTGCGCGCGAGCGCGCGGGGGGCAGGGGAGGGAGAACCGCTCGGCAGAGAGCCGAGAGCTCGCTCGCTCGCTCGCAGCAGCAGCAAAGTCCCGTAAAAGTAGGACTCGGCGCGCGCGCGACTGGGTCGACGACCGACGCAAGCGAGCGAGCGGCCCCGCGCGCGCAGGAGAGATTGTCGACTCCTCTCTCTCTCTCTCTCTCTCTCTCTCTCTCTCTCTCTCTCGCTCGCTCGCTCGCTGCGTGCCTCATGCCGCTCGTGCCGAGATCCGTTTGCGGAGCCAGCGCGCGAGCCTGTGGGTTGGAGGCTTGAGGGGTTGGTTTGATGTAGGAGGATGTGTGGGGTTGAGTTTGTGGCCGGAGGGTTTTTGTGGAGGGGTTGGTTGTGTTGTTTTTTGATTGTTTACGAAGTGGACGATTTTCTTTTTTGGTGTGTGGGTGTTGAGGTGGAGGGTAGTGTGTGGTTCGAATTTTTGGATGTTGTATTGGCATTTGCGAATGTTTTGATTCACGTATATCTGTTAAGTTTTAGTAAATAATTATTTACGATACAAGTGCGGTAAAATGATTTTGACCTCATGTGGACGTTTATAGCCGAGCGAAACGAGGGTGGAAAGTTGACACGAGGTTAAAATCACTTTATCGCCCATGTACCGTACAAAATATTTTGGCACTCCGTGCGGAAAGCTTGTTTTAGTGCACGCCTTTTTTACCATGCGTGCTTTTCGCACGGAATGTCGAAAAATTATTGACTGAGAAATACAATACGCTAATGATTTTTGTTTATTATTGAACTTTGTTAATTTTTTATTGTATTTTTGTATATTCTATTAAAGAATTTAAAACCAGAAAATGCAAACTCTGATTTCAAACTAAAATGTTGTTAAAATTAAAGCCACTTGTTTACGAAACTTATAACCAAATTTTTACTGTCAACTTGTCAATTTCCATTAAAAATATTGTTTAAAAAATACAAATTTTATTATTTTTAATGGTTTCAAATAAATTTTTATAATAACAGAACATATATAGAGTATTCTACTACTCTAGGCTATTATATAAAAAAGAAGCTGTTTAGAAAAATATTATTTTTAAAGTTCGCGTTTCGATTCTTATATTTTTCAAAGAAAAAGAAAAAGCTGCGCAGTGGAATTCGACGGATTCCGAACGCCTTACGGTAACCCCAAGGCGTTACGCGCTCCTTAACGAGCTCTCTTCATTGTACGGAAGACGTACATAACACGTATATTTTTAAGAATTTGATAGTACTGAAGAAATATTGATGTCAAAGAAATATTTTCAATGCTAAAACGTTGAAATTTTGATTAGATAATCTTGAACTTTGCAAATTAAGAAAAATAAATAAATAGGTTTACACTTCCATATGATATTTAGGCGCTTAATATTTACGTGAAGGTTTTATTGCAAGATAGGAAAAAAGTTGCAGGAATTTATGAAATACTTATGTCCCTGTAATCGACTTATAGGGAATTTTCTCGTCAAGGATGATGCTAATGAAGAAAGCTATATCTAATTTCAACTTTTTAATCTTTCAAGCACACTACAATTTAAACAAACATAGTTGATATCTATAAAATTATGCATTCCAATTCATTTAGGGATAAAAATCTTAAGTTATCCAAATTTTCCTGCAATCAACCTATTTAACGCAAAAAATTATTTATTTAAAAACCCTGCACATTTTACACGCGCACCACTCCAACAATGCCAAAACTCCAAACCTTAAAACTAATAAATACTAAAACTCAACACCTCGGTGCTGGAAACCGCCATTAAAAATTTCTGATCCGCACAAGGGGAATATAAGAAACTTAATAAATAAAAGCCGAGTTCGCGCGAAGGAGAGGAAGAAAGAGAGAAAAAACGGGGAGAGGCGAGATAAAAAACAAAGAAGCGGCTGGAGTTATCAGAGATTTCTAGCCCGTGAGATTTGAGCGCCGCCTAAAATGTGCTTGGGAGGGTCCTGGAAAAATTATGCGCGCCAGATAAGCGAAGATTTACTTTCCCCCCGGTGTTGTTTTTTCTCTTTGGCTTCTGCGCGCGAAAGGATTCTGCCCTAATTATTTATTTATGATGTATTTGCGCGACGTTGGAAAAGAAGGGAGCATTTTCCTTTTGAAGGAGGAAAAGGTATGTTTGATTAATGTTCTACGAGACATTAGTCTTGCTTTTGGAAAGCATATTCCGAATTGTTTTGTGAATATTTATGAATTTGACTTAAACAATTTTGAAGTTATTTTATGTTACAGTATGAATATTGTACACTGCCCGATGCAAATATCGTTTTGAATGGATAATTTGGAAGTTTTAATAAATCCTATTAAAACATTTTAAAAACATTTTAATGTTTCAATCGACCAGTCTAGATACATTCATTTTTCATTGGAAAAGTTGCAAATAAAACAATAAATTATAAACATCGTTATTATTATTTTCGGAAAATTGTGCTTATAGAATTTTAACAGTTAACAGATTATTAACCTGATAAATTTATCTAGTTACTAGGAATGCTAATTTTCTTCGCACATTTCCCGACAACAATAGTAGCCAACAGGTCTACGCCTAGAGGGCACATCGCTTTATATGCAGATTCTAAGAATCTCAATAATAATAAATCAATAAATAAAAAAACGTTCAGAATTTAATAATTTAGCGCGCTTTCTACCTATAAATTTATACATTCCCCAAAATTTAAAATAATTTATAAAAATACATAAAAACAGAGAATACAACATCCTCTTACCAACCTGAATCTCTCGATCTAATTTTAGAACAACGCACAATCAAGCCGCATTCCAACCTGATCAACCATCCCTACTCAACCACACCCCACACCAAACCACCAAAAACCCAAAAAAAATCCATCCCCAGACCCCATCCACCTCCAAAATTCAAAAAGAGAATATCCAGATCTCGAGGCCCCGGAAAGCCGGGTGGTCGACGTCACGGAGCGCTCGCTCGCGGGGACCTTAAATGGCTCTCTCGTGGCTTGCCGAGCCTCCCGATCCTAACGGTCCCCCGGCCACGGGGACAGGTGCAGCAGCATTCTCGCTCGCTCGCCGCTTCCACGGAAAGGCTTTTTTCCCCTCTTCCCGCTCGCTCGATTTAAAGAGGCGCTCTCTCTCGAGAGAGCTAAGGTAGGAACGGTTTGAGGAAAGGAAATTTTTGGCGGGTTTTGTGGGGCTGGATTGGGAGGGAAGTTTGAGGTGGAAGTGGGTGGGTTTGGTTGAGTTTAGGAAGGGGGATGGGTTGGATTTTTGATGGGATTGTTGAATGGGGTGAGGTGTGGATGTGATGGTTAATTGTTGGTTGATAATGGTTTGGTTACTAAATAAATAAAAATGATGGAATAATATTGTTGGGGTGAGCGGTGTGTCAGAGAACTTGTTAGTTATTCATAAGAAATTGATATTTTTATAGAATTTTATTTTAGGTAATTTATTTATAAGTGACATAACTTAGTAATTGTTATTAATATTTTTAAATATTAGTCATACACAAGATTGAGGATCTTTTATTTTTCATGATAAATGAAAATTTCACACTACTTTTTACTGCATTACCTAATTATTTATAAAATCCTCTTTAGAAATTAAATAAAGTACATCAGGAACTAGAGAATTTTAATTGCATAAATTTTGTATTCTTAATCTTTTTACTTCGCAAATGGCTAATTTAGAATATATTTAAT
>JAPYZA010005722.1:0-12753 GCA_030522685.1 Eupelmus azureus | reverse complement strand
TTCCTATATCCTTCCCAGTTTCTTCTACTTTGCCTCCCACATGTCTCCTCTTTCCAGCGCACCACCTGTCATTTTTCCCTCCAACTCTCCTTCTAGAACGTTACATCCCGCGTACGGAATTAGCGCGTCAGTAAGACAGGAAAGGGCCCTCCTTCTTTCTCCAGAATTTTTTTCCCAAGAACGCACCGGAAAAGCGCGCGCTCGAATTACCAGAGCTTTATAGGAAAACGCGCTCTCGGGAGAGTCGCATTAGCCTCGGCGCGTGCCCGCTCGCGCGCTCTTTTTAAAGGGCCCACGGCCGGCGGCGCAGTTGTTGTCGGGGAGGAGCCAAGAAGCTGTGAAATTCGGAGTCGGCTAGCCTGCTGCTTGCCTTCTGCCGCTGTTTAAAGGCCGCAGGTGCGCGTGCCTCAAGGAGCAAGAGGGAGGGTGTATGATTTCGAGGAAACGTGCCGCGGCGCACTTAGCTGATGCTAAGTTGAACACGTTTTTTTGGGGGGAAGTTGACGAGACGCCAGTTGCAGTGTGCAGCTTTGCTAATTATTATTAGGGGTTAAGTGATCGCTGTTTAATGAGCTTTATTAATTATGTGGTCTATTGAAGGAATAAGTATATTTTAGTCGTTGTAAATTAACTAGTAATATCTGTCTTTATTAGAACGATTCAAAAAAGTAAATATAATATTAATCTATAAGATTTCAAAATCAAATAATTGATGTCTTTTTTTATCATTAATTTTCTAATTCAAACAAATTCAATATAACAAGAAAGAGAAAGTGTATATCCCACTCAATCTAAACCATAAACTAAAGCCTACAGCAAAACATTCTGCTCCACGTCTTCAAAATATCTCGCACAGCATTAAACAGTCGAGCAGCTGTCGACAGTCGAGCAGCTGTCGGACTGTTCTCGTATGCGCGCACTACGCGAAGCCTTCGTCACGCGCACACGCGCGAACTGTTCGAGATGCAGCGATCCGAGAAATGAAGGAGTAAGACAAAGACAGAGCTCTGCGCGCAGCTATGCTCGGTGCGGGTGAAACGGCTCAGATATGCCGACGAAAACGACTGTTGGCGCTATATTTTTCTCTCTGCCGGCGCGCTTAAAAACTGCGTGTGGGTTGAATTTTAAATGCGCCGCTTCCTCCCGTATGCATAATTTTTCGGGTAAATTACTACGGTGCAGGAAGCGTGTTTAGTCGCGCGAAAGATGCGTGCCATAGCCGATTCTGCGTCTCGGGTCGTTCTGGTGAGGAAAGAATTTCGATGCGTTGACTTTGAGTTGAGAGTGAATAGGATGTTTTCTGTAAGTTTGTGTACGAGATGTGCTGTAAGTGCTTGTTAAGATAATCGGTTTTCTTTGACAGAATGTAATTAGCTGTTCGTAACCTACATGGGGGCTAATGGTTAATTTAGACATTGGAAAATTTTCGAGGATCACACTTTCGTCAATCACTTTCATTTTTCCCAAAGGCCATTTAGTAGTTACGCGTTCTGTAAAATAGTAAATATCTATTTAAAAATATCTTCCATTCATTAAAACTAACAAAATCCGAAACACAGAATAAGAATTATGTAAAAACGATTAAATCCCGATATTGGACATTTCAATCCACGCCCAACAATGCGAAACATCGTCGAAAACATAACCCACTTCCATTCACAACTAAAGCACAAACACAATCCCCTCGCTTTAAATCACCGAATATTGATAAAGTCGCCACCCCGGCGCGAACAACAAAAACAAAAGCAACTCCACGTCCCCGCGTATTCTACCTCTCCAAGCGCCTGGTAATGTACGTCTCGGCGGCTCGGCGCTCCCAACGCGCGCGAGCGACAAAGACGGACGCGGCTATAGAGCGAGAAAGAGAGAGGAGAGAGCCGGCTGGTTCGACGTCGGGCACTCGGCGCGCCAGTCGCGCTTCAGCCATCACGCCGGAGTGTAGCGAGCGCCGCGCTCTCTAGTTGGTTTCGCGTGTGTGTATATCTGTTGAGCCGTTTTCTGTGTGCACCTTCGGGGCCAGCAGCCGCGCAGGAGAGAAGGAAGGAACGGAGAACCGCAGCACGCCCACGCCAGCGGAGAGAGAGAGAGACATAACACTTTCTACTCTGACCTCGGGCTTAAGCGGGATTACTGTATAGAAAATCTTATACCTGCGGAGCGAGCGTTGAGAGTCCAGGTGATAGTCGGAGGAGTACGTATATTCGCGTGGAGCAGTGCGATTTCGGAGAAGGATGTCGGAGTGCATGAGCGAGGACAACCTAGAGTTGTCGAGCGCCCGCTGGATCGTCGGCCCGATCGATCGGGAATCGCGCAACGACTGACAGACTGCGTGGGAACGAGAGAGACCGGCAGTGTGCGTATAGCCCAGCCAGACAGATCGAGAGTAGAGAAGAACGCGAGCCAAGTGCCTGGAGCCGATATATCCCGCTGATGCTGCGGGGGGAAGGCAAGAAGAGATAGATCCGTGAGCGCAGACTTTCGTAAACAGAGACTCGCTCGGTCGCGTAAACAGCAGAGCGGCTCCTAGGCCAGAGATCCCCGAGTGAAAGCGCGGAATTGAGCCGGGACACACGAGTCGTCTCTATAATATCCTGCTCTCTCGTGTCTGCACAAAAGGAAGAGCTCTCTCGGTCTGAAGCGGCCTTTTGTTATAATACAGCGCGAGAGAGAGAGAGACGCGAGAGCATAACCGGTTTTTCATACAGCCAGCGCGCTCTTTCTCCCTCTCGTTTTCTCGCCGTCCGTTCGAATTTTGCGCAACGAGCGCGCGACAGCTGGAGTGTGCGGAAAGCATATAGATATATATAAAGTGTGAGTTGCGTCGAGCGGTCATGATGGGCGTACTGAGGTGGAGGCACGACCTCAGGTCGGAGGCTGGCCAGCAGCAGCAAAGGAGCGCCAACGCCGAGAGGAACTCGCACAATCACACCCTGCCCAAGCTACTGTCGCAGGTGAGACGCCACAACGTATATGCACCTTCTTTGCTTCGGGCTTTCGAGCGCCCGCGGAGGGGGGGGGGGGTAACGTTCATTTGGAGAGCGCGAGAGCTGCAGGCGATATCTCGGGTTATTGCCACGCGCTCGCGCTCTCTCCGTAAAAAGAGTTAAAGCCCACTTAATTGTAATTCCGTTCGATTAAGGGGGCATTTCTTGCTCTCGGGATCTGTGGGATGGGCTTTGTCTGGGGATTTGTAGGCGCTTCTGGGTAACGATTTCTTCTCGTCGATCTCGATCTCTCTTCTGTTTATGCATCGAGTCTGAAATTAGAAATCTACGACTGCGCTTTGTCAAAAGTGCTTGTCAACCGATTTGATGGCATAGCAGTTCTAAATACGCTCGGGATTAGCCGGTACGTGTTGTTATTTTTGTGCATGAGCTCATTGAAAACAAGAATCGCGACGCGCAGTAATAATCGTTAGGCTATTATCTTTCAAAAAGTTAGGTATGTCATTGTCTAATGGAGCATTGTGTTAGATTCAATGTTCCTTTTGTCCACAGGGAGATTCACTTTCACTGGCCGATGCATTCGCGGCTTTAATGAGACGTGAATGTGGGCACGAATTGCCGCGGCGCTATCTGGTATTCAAATTAGATTTTGAAATTAGCGCTTATGTGTGAGAGAGCGCGCTTGAATTAATTGTCAATGCTGCAATTTCGATTCTGATTTCCACTCGAACAGGAAGAAATCTTGATAATCATTGCCATATTAACATTTTTAATCACACTTTATCGATTAAGCGCACTCGAACTGATTACGAGTCTCCAAGTTAAAATTAAAAAATCAATTAAAAGCATAGTCACTATTAAAGTTCAGCTAATGCTGCAAACGTAATTAGAATATTAAACCCAAGCCAACGTATTATTTTATTTGGTTTCTCTAAACTATTCCCAACTTGCTAGTTTTCCGAGCGCGCGCGCGCGCATTTCTCCAAACGACAAACAGCGAGCTACTACAAATCGCACACTTAAACTCTCTTGCGCAACAACCGTCAGTCGCTTCGCGCTAGAAAAAAGTTTCCAAACTCACTGGCGCTCCAGTTTCCAAGATCAAACAATCGACGCAATCGCGAATTTACCCTTCCACCTCCCCCTCCTCCTCCTGGCCCCACGCCCCCGCATTGCTGGCTCACACCCACGACGAATGTAAATGTTTATCGACTCGCCGATCTGAGAGTGGCAGCGCGCGCTTTCTAGCTCGCTCTGTTTAATTTCGCCGGTGCGCGAGCTCAGATCAAGAGCGGCGCAACGCTCCAAAGGCTTCTTCGTTTTTCCGCCTGCGAGTCACCAGGCTCACGAAAATTCCGAGCGCACGCAACCACTCCGCGCGCGAAAATCCCTTTAAAGTTTCACATAAGAAGCAATTAAAGCCGCGTGAAAGCCAGATGAGGGCGAACTGGTTCGCCACTTCCTCCGGCTCTGGGCATTATCATATCGCCGACATCTTTAAGAGCGCGCGTCGCGGAAAAACAAGCGGCGAGGAAAGTATCCGCGCTTAATTACGCCGCAGCATAATGCCTAGGCTGCGATGAACGCGACAATGGGATAATATGTGTTCGCACGCTGAGATCCGAATTTAGCTTGGGGCTCTTCCGTTATTCACCTCGTGAAGGATGCGTGCGCAGGAGAAAAATCAAGCTCGCGCTAGAGACAAAGACTTGGCTGCGCTGCTACGAGTATTTTAATGAGATGTGCGTTTCGTTTTCGCGCGATCGCTCTTTCTACCGACGAGAAAATGGCTTTTGGAGCTTTTTCAAAATTTCAGCTGACGCTGGCTAAATGTGGAGCTGGTCGTTAGTAGAGCGTGGATCAAGAGCGGATTGGATTCGCGCGCGGCTATTGTGAGGATTTTTTTTAGATTCGTTGTGTGTGGACGTGGAAAAAGCAGTAAAGTATCTAATGTCTTTATAATGTGGCGATAAAAAATTTCACAGGATTTATGAAGGAAGTCGGGAAAGAGTTTGTACTTTCATTTAAATAGAGGCTTTCGCTATAATTACAGTCCTTCGGATCGTTATTTATCCGCGCGACACACTTTCCATGTAAACTAGATTTATTTATCAAAGTAAATAACTCTGATAAATTCACCTTTCTAATTATTTTACCAGCCGTAAAATACGCCTCGCTCGAACCCGCTCTATTATTACAAGATTTCTAATCTCTCCTCCTTGTGCACATAAATTTCTCTCTTTCCACAAATGAATCGGTCAAAAAAAATCAGCACAGACAGCCCGGCAAGAAGAAGTAATCCGCATTCCTAAAAAGCCGACCGAGAGCGAGAAACGAGCTCGCGACCGATTTTTCATTCTTCTCGCGTTCGCAGCTCGCCTGCTGACCTCACGCTGCGGCATATCCATCTGGCCTCGTATACGGTGAAAAAAAGTAGCCGCGCGATTTTCACCTGGCCCCCCGTTATAACCGGAGAGTCGAGAGAACCAGTGTGGTGGACTATAGGCCGGTGCTGTAGACGCTTTTCCCAAGGCGATTGCTCTAGAAAAGACGACAGAAAAAATTCTGGCCTGCGGCGATTCTTTGCTCCGTTTTCGTATTTTATATTACGCTCCTTTGAGGAATGTATCTTATATATCGCTGGATAATTCGAGAGTCCTTCAGTTTTGTTAGCTTACATTTTCACGCGGTTCCGTAATCAATGATTATTATTAGCGTTTCCAAGAAAGCCCAAATATTGAATCGTTCGGTAATGTAAATTCAGCCCTCATAATCATAGCCGTAATGCTATAAGAGATCCTCAAATAGATACGACTTGACGGCCGGCGAAGGGTCATTAACGTGCAACAAAAATTTTCCTCTCCGCAAAGCTGTCGCGCGCTTCAAATGCACAGCAGACCCGATTTATTAATAAATTGCGCAAAATCTGCCGTCACTTACATAAATTAAAGGCAAAAACGTTTAGGGCAACGTCCAGCTCTTTCAATTCCCAGAGTGCTATATCGAGAACAATGCGCAATATTTATAGCTCAAGACGAATAAGATCCGCACAATGCAATCCTTTACGAAATGTATAATTCCGCCTTTGAGCACCAACCATCTCCTTTGAAGCCATCGACATTCTAACTCTCCAGCTCGTAAGCGTCTCGAATCTCTTCAAGCTTTCCGTTCGATCGCTTAGAAAATCAATCAAACATTTTCACGAAGCAATCTCTCAAACGAATATCGAAATAGCAGAGAGCCGGGGGCGGTCATCGAGCTTGTCGTGCGCGCTACGCATGCACGTGAGGCATTAAAGTCTTTGGCGATGATTATACAATCGCGCTGGCACATCGGATGGGATTACGATATATTGTTCGCAGCTCGCGGAACTACGGCCTGACGGAGGCGCGCGGCTTTTCAATGTTTATCAAATATGTAATCGTTTCGCTGAACACGCGCGAGCGCAGCTCGATTATTTTTGCGCTTTGTTCCTTACTTCTGTATTGAACATTCCACAGTGTGAGAAGTGTATATACGCTGCTGATGACTGTGACGATCTTTGTTTGGATTTTTTTCGATCGGGCTGACGATCGGTTTTGAGTACCGAACTGATTTTTCGATCGCGTGCTTGCAGTAGATTTAGGATAAATAAGTATTTTTAATTTATAGGAATTTATATCGTTTATTTCAAGACAAACGTGCCGCAATATTAATCGAACAATACAATCCGAATGATTCATCTCGGTTGACCGCGGCAATAATTTCCATAAAACTCCAATAAATCCATTAACCAAAGACGAAATCATACGTTCACCCCGCGTTAAAAAAGACAGTCAAATCCAATCAACTCCATACACTCCGAATGCACAAGGCAGAATACACCCGTATTACTTCCACACGCTAACTCTCTTATGACTCACTCCCCCATGAGCTCCTCTCGTTTTTCCTCCGCCCATAAAACCAAAACTCTTCTGAAACGACTTCATTATGTGCCGCGGCCGCATGCAAACGGCTCATCGAGAGCAAAATAAGCCAGAGCCGCTTCTTCGTCAAATAAGGCGAAGATTATCAGCGGCCGTTTTAACTCGCGATCTCTAACAGGCCACTTTCGGATCGAATCTGACCTCGATCGACAAAAAATATAAGGAGAGAGGATAGAGTGAGATAGAAAAAAAAGTTGAGCGAGCGCCTTATCGAGCTTGTGGCGCTGGAGTGGGGCGATTTCGAATGCGTTTAGCGACGCCGATCCGAAGATTTATTATAGGGCGTTTGTCTGCCAGCGTGTGTTTTAAGGAACTGTTGGTTTTGGCGCGGCCTGCAATTGAATGCGACGCTGCGATAAGGCTATCTCTTTATGATGTTGAATAATTATGCTTTTACAAAGATTATTATATCTTAATCATTAACCGACTTTTTTTTAACGATTTGCATTACTGTTATAAAGATAGTACAGTTACCGATAACAGAAAAGTTTACGTAAACCGCAAAAAAAGAACGCACAATTTACAGAATTCCCTCGAATCGACTCAAATATCACCTATGATTAATAAAATTTTTAAAACAATCCTGAAACCCACCCGAGTTCTCAAACCGATCGATAACCAATCGCCGTTTGAAAATCGAACAAACAAAGAGCCGGAAAGCTCAATTAAATCAGCGTCGCGCAGACAGCCGGGGGGATCGATCGATCGCCGCTTCAAGGGCCCGTGTACACGCGGAATTCCGCTGGCGAAACGTCGCCGCCGCCGCAGAGAGAGAGATTCTCGATGAATCATTGAGAAGGATCGATTCGCCGGGTTCTCGGCCGGCGCGTGTGTTTGCCTTTTCCGCGAGCAGGCCTTTAATCGATTAGATAAGGTCCGCGATTTTCGCGCTCGCGCGTTTACAAAACTCGAGACGGAGAGTCATTCGCGCGATGATTCGTCGGCTTGCCTGCCTCTTTTTCTGGGGGAGGTGTATTTCCAGGATTTATCGCTGCTGTTTTTTTGCGTGAATCGGATGGAGGTGATAGGAGTGTTGGGGTTTCGGTTAGTTTGACAGATAATGAATGCTGATTGAATTTTTTAATAGAAATCGATTCGGCTTTGTTCTCATTTTTACGGAAGCGATAAGTTTGGTTCGAACGGGTAATTCTACAGTGGTCACAAAGAAGTGAAGCTGAAAAGAGGCTTTTGCTAAACGTTCGTTTCAAAGGACAGGATTTTAGTATTTTTCCTGTCGTGTACTTTTATATCCTCGCATTTTCATTACAATGTCATTTGAATATTAATTTCACGCTCTATAATTAGCGGCAAACGTGCTACTTTAATAAAGTGAACTGCTGAAAAAAAGACGGGAATACATGGTACTGGCAACCTTGTATATTGTATATGCGCGGTAATTGGTAATCGGAAACATTAATTTTGAACGTGGGAAACAGTTTACGGTTTCTATCGGCCTCTACACTCTTTCAACGAGGTTACTTGCCGCGGTTACGAGTATAAACTCGATCGGCGCCATGAGTTTATAGTCACTGTAAAAAAGTTGTTCTTGAACCGAAAAGTGTCTTTTTAAATAATTTTTAAAATTCAACTCAGTTAAATTAAATTTTCATTTGAAAAACTTTATTTATATTTCAATTTAACTATCCCAGTACTACGTAGAATGAAAGGGACAGAATGCAATATTAAATAAACTCGTGAAATTCCAGCAGACCGAAAAGGAAAACGTCCACCTTAGCGCCCTATATCCTTGCCACCCCTGAAAAAACGAGAGCCGCAAGCTTCCCCTCGCTATCTCCTCCTTTGCTCGCGCCCGGTGACCGCGAGAGCCAGCTGCAGAGCCGCACTGCCGGTGCGCACCTGGCCTTCTTCCGGCCGAAAACGGCGAATAATCCCCCGCGGCCGCCACCGCCGCCGCCACCCACTTGCGCAACTCCGATATATATATACGAGTAAGCGAGAGTTCGAGGCGATGGATCGATCGCTCGCTTGCAGTCCCGCAGTAATGGGCCGTTTTGTCGTCGATTAGCCGGCCGTTTACCAGCCCGAGGCGCCTTTTCGCTGAGCTGCAACTGGCCGGGCTTGAGGAGGACGGCCTGGAAATTATCGCTTGCTTCATTGGGGGCTGATGGATTTTGGAGGGAATATATTGCCGAGATATTGGAGCTTGCTGGATCGATGCTGCTTTTAGGGCTTTCCTCCTGATGTTTTATTGAACGTTTTGCTGTAGTGTGGCGATAATGAAATTTCTAGATAATGTATAGCAGGTGGTAGAAATATTTTTTCCTTATTAGGATCCAGGACTATTAAGGTTTCTGGTTTGGCTGGGCTAAAATTTTATTTTTCTGCGGGATTAAACGAAAAGTATGATTAAAATTTTATTACAACCAGTTAATTAGAAATTTCAATCAAAACACGGCTTTAGTCGCTCCCGCTTGCAATCTGTTTTATTTAATTTTTTCCTTTTTTAATGACAGCTGCTCCAGCTGCGCTAAATTACACTCTATAGTTTTTGAAAAATAAAAACATTTAGTTTTACGAGAGCCCGTCAACTGTTCCGACCACACCTTTTCAATCATTCGAATTTACATTTTATCTCCTACCCACATACGCAGCTCGGTTAAAATAAACTAGAAATAACCCGAAAAAACCATTATTTCAACAGGTTCAAATAAAGAAAATCTCTGTCCAGATAGCCGAAAACATTTTCGCAGCACCTCTTCAGTCTCGTATCAGCTTTCACGCGTAAACAAAATGAAAACATTAAAAAAAAAAGCCAAGCCCGATATACAGCAGCCAACGTATTCCGCCACTGAATCAAAGCCCACTCGAGCGATATAAATTCAGTGCATTAACGCTCCAACATTCATGCACGGCTTTCACGGCGCGCGACCCACCCACGCGTTCTCCTAAAACGGAAGCGGTGCAGTTCCATCGAAAAATAAAAAGAAAAAAACAAAACGAACAGCGGAAGAAAAAAGAAAGTCCGGTGCAATTGTATAAGGAGTCGCTTAATAACGAACGGCTTCCGGTGGTGAGAGAAGAGCCGTCGATGTAATTCGGATCGATGCACGTGGATATTTTCGTAAGGAGCAGGAATACATAAGGGAAGCGCGAAAAGAATAACAGATAGTGGAGGAAAGAAAAGGAGGGGGTGAGACCGGGGGGGAAGGAGGTTAAGCAAACAGGTAATTAAATATCGAGGCGAGAAAAGTCGTTGAAATATTGTGGCGTCGAGGGAGATATGAAAATAAAGCTTGCGTAATAGGTGTATAGCGCATATATTTTTAAACAGCTGAGCTATGCGTTTGCAATGAATTAATGAGCGTTAAAGCTGATAGGCGATAAACTTATCTTCGTCAGGCTCGTTCGAGCTTTTTTTTTATCTATTAACCGACCACAAGTATCCTTGAGTCTTTTTTGCTTATTTACATTTCACCTATAAGGTATATAATAAAGTCAAACTTTCCGACCATCAGTAATTTACAAACTGAAAAATGACCCGACACATCACACCGTAAAAGACCTCAAAAACTTTAATCCCACCTCGAGGAACTAAAGGTCTCACATTATGTTTCCAGGCAGAAGAAGCTTATACATATCGGACAGCTATATAGATAGGGAGTCGCCGCGCGCGCGTATAAATCACTTCCTCGTCTCTCTTTCGCTACTGCAGCTCGCGAAGACTAGGGACTTCTTTTCTCCGTCAGGTTTCTCCGCGGCAATGGGGTCGAGAGCGTGTTTTCCAATTGTGATAAATCGCGCGACGAGCCGACGCTGTTTCCTGCGTGCACGCGAGAACATCCCTGTTGAATTTCTGAAATATGCTGGAGAGTCTGTGAGTCATGCTTGGAGGAAGGTTTAATAAGGTGGTCTTTGGATCTGCAGGGTTTTTTGCTTTTTTGCATTGATGAAGATATTTTCATGGCACGTTAACTTTTAAGCTGTAATTTAAATATGTAACTCTGACGGTTTAGTTTTTTACTAAAATTTTGTACTTTTTATTTTAAAAGAATTTAACCATTTGTAACTGTCAGGCAAAAAACAAGGTAATTTACAGAGAGAATAACCCAGTTATACATTTTCTGGAGGTTTATGCTCGACGTGATAAATTCAGTTGACCGACTCGCGCGCGCGCACGCTGGTCATGCTGTCTTTTTGCGGCTAGACACATTATTTCTCCCGTCCGCTTGGTGAGAAATTCGATTCACGCCTGCGGTAACTCGCGTTCGTACGCACAATGGTTATATCATTTTTTGTCATTTCACGCTGCTGTGCTACTTTACAGCTACGCTGATTCTCGTTACATTGTGAAGGGAGCTGTACTCTAGGATTTGAAGAATATTCTCATATTATAACGGCATGCCATTTTCCTCTATTTTAGCATGGATTGATTTGCTTTTTCATAGTTAAATTCTCCTTATTCTTTTCTTTTTCTTCAATGTAGTGTAGTGCCTGAAATTGTCTGTTGTTAAGTGAAAATGGAATATTTTTTAGAGCTTAGTTGATTTTTAGAGATTCCGGGTAAGTTAATTTTCTACTTTGAAGCAGAACCAGAGTTACCTGTAATTATTCAAATTGTTTCCTAAAGTAAAAAGTTTGTTATTGCATTTGCTCGTGAAGCTCGAAAAAACAAGTTTTCCAGTTGTAAGGAAATACTTTGAATAATCGCTTTGAACTTAACAATTGTAAGATAAGTATTTACAATGAGCAATGCTTTTTGAATCCGTGAAATTAATTTTATCAAAGAGTAATAATAATATTACTCAAAAATAATTTGGCTCACTTATGAACTCTACTATATTTTTACTTATTTGTGAAAATCACCTCTTCGATTCTCTATAAGAAATCTCTGAAATCCATCTCACATTACCTCACCCACCCACGAAATTCTCCTCTCCAACTCTCGAATTTCCAAGAAAACTCCTAAGTACCCACACCACCCAAACCTAATAAATTACCCTTACAAAGTCCACAAAAAAGTCCCTCTCCCATCGATCCCAGCGGCAAAAAGCGTCGCTCGCTCTCAACCCTTCGAGGCCGGTCAATACCGCTTCGATTTCGCCGCAGCCCGCGCAGCAGTCTAAAGGCGACCGTAAAACAGCCGTAAAATAAGCGTCGCGTGGGCGGCTCCGAGAGTTCAATTAGACGTTCGTATATAACGTATAGGTACACGGAACCGAGGCTCGATGAGTAAATATGTGTACGTACGCCTCGGCGCAGCGCGATATTACAGCCGCGGCCTTATCTCCGCTATTTTCTCCACCTGATTCATACGCGAGCTCGCGAGAAATCTCATTACCGTATGCAGCGAGTCGGAGGTCTGTTTTTTTTCTCTTTCTTTCTAGCTTCTAAAAATAGCTGGAGGAGGGTGATGTGTCGGCTCTACCTTGAAAAGCGAACAGTACTTGCGTGCTGCTGCTTTTGGTGGCTCTAACAGAAACGCTGCGTTAATGTCGGCTTGATTATCGCTTTTATTTTGCATTTGCCGAGTAAACGTGCTTTTTACTGTAACGAAACATGTTTTTTCTAAGTTAGTCGGCATTGTACCTCCTAAATTTTCAATTGAACGGAACCGAGAGTATCGACACTTATATAAATCGAATCTAATTTCACTCGATAATAATATATCCGCGAGACAATAAACGGAAAACAATCGCGCCGCACAAATAAAGCGACACACTTCTCACAACAAAAGCAATCAACGAAAATTACCGTAATCGGACTTTCTATACGTGCGACGCGCTCTCGATGATCCCAACGCTCCCATTCTCCCATCAGCCGATCATTCTCCCATCCGTCTCCCGACTCCCTCTCCTCGCAATTCGATCGCGTCTCTCTCTCTC
>JAPYZA010005720.1:16218-33450 GCA_030522685.1 Eupelmus azureus | reverse complement strand
TAATAAATATTTATATTTAAACGTATTTATACAAAAAGTAATTATTCCATTTAAATCACAAAACACTAAAATAAATATCCTCTTTTACTTTCAACCAAACGAACGTCATACTTAATTTTCAATGAAGCGCGCCACTAATTCATTTACCGCCCACGTATCCACCGTCTCGACGTCAATCACCGTCCCGACAGCGGAAACATCGACGATCGGAAATGGCAAATGAAACGCATTAATTCGCATCGCACACGCAGTCGTATACCCACCTCCTATCGTGCGTGTAGCTCATCTTCGTGCTGTCGTTGAAGAGGACGCCGACGGATCTGTCGGACAGCTGGAACGCCAGACCATATTTATTCGAGTAGTCGATCCACTTTGTTACAAAGAGCGGCGCGTAGTCCTCGACCAGTGGCGGATTGCAGCGTGGCCTTGGTCCCCTGGAGGTGGCCGCCAGGCAATCTTCGAGCGCCCGGCTCATGAGTAAGCTCTGCGGCAGATTCGCCAAATCTTCGGCGCCGGCCGCCGTGCCGAGAGCCTGCTGCTGCTTTTTGCGGGCTTCGAGGCAAAGAACACTGCTGAGCCTCTGGCGGAAGCGAGGCAGCTTGGGAAGGCGCCAGCTAACCAGCCAGCTGGATACCTTCTTTTTCTTGGTTTTGCTCTTGCTCTTGCCGTCCTGAGATTTCTGCGGAGGCTGCGGGTGTGGATTGTGCGATTGAATCGGCTGCTCCATGTGGTTGACCTGCAGACAAATGAGGGTTTTTGATTGCTGAGTGATAAATTGATGTTGGGTTTCGATAGAAATTATGCGTGTGCTTCCGATATGTTGAATTGAAATAATGTAAAAAGCAGAAAAAAATAGAGCGAGTAGAAATAAGATAAGGTGCATTCGTTGAAAACTAAAAATGCAAAAAGTTCTTTGTAAGAGTAGCATAATATTCTATAATCATATTCATTATTGGATTCAATTTTAATAGAGTAAAAAATAAGCCACCTTGATAGTAGAAGGTGATTACGAAGAAGTTGTGATGAAAGGAAAATTGTTGATCTTATTATATGCGCTTCATACGTAATTATACTATGTATATACCTAACTTGCTTGCATATTCTATTTTCTGCTTTATGCGAGATCGCGTGAGAAATGGGTGTATGTAGCTATACAAAAGTCGGTAATCAGTTAAAAACAAACTTTAATAAAAAAAGTTTTCCCGTTTATGTATTTAATAAAAAATTTTCGTTATAAAAACATTACTTATCTAACTATGAACAACAACTGAAAAATATCCAAATCATAAACGTATCCAAAATTTGCGAATCAAAATCATTAAACTTCCAACAGCTCGACCCATCCGCACCAGCCGCTCGCTCAACATTATCAACTTCTCTCCCTATACCACCTCCCAACCTTAGCCAGCTTCACCCACCTGATTCTGAATGTGCTGTCCGGGCGCAAAGTTATTCAAACTGGACGAGAAACTAGTGAGCGCCGAGGCCCTCTCGACGAACGACAGCCTCGGTGCCTGATAACAGCAACTATCAGGCAGCGAACTCGGCACGTACTCCTCGGTAAGGTACACATGCTCCTTGACGAGCTCCAGCGACGGCCTGAGATCAGGATTCGGCTGAAGCAGCCAGCGCACCAGGTCTTGGCCGGCGCGCGAAGCCATCGTGTCGTCCAGCTCCTTGTAGCGATTGTTGCAGATTCGCGCGTAGGTTTCCTTGAGGGTGGACGAGTCGAAGGGCGGATGGCCGACCAGCAGGGTGTAGAGGATGCAGCCGAGGGCCCAGACGTCCGCTTCGTAGCTGTAGGACTGCTTGAAGAGCACCTCCGGGGCTATGAGAGCTTTAATTAAATTTTATACCAAGGTGTTATTTGCAGAGAAAACATATTGTTTTTATTTGCATTTGCTGTATTATTAAGTTTGTTCATTCCATATTCATTACAATCGCAGAATACAATAGGAAATCTTACGTTTAAATATAAAATTTATGAATTATTTATTGTATCAATTTGCGCTTGATGCGCATGGAATAAAAAATGCTTCTTCATAACGCACGAAACAACTCTCTCGTTTTAATCCACAAACTTTTCCACAAAAAAATCCAACTCCTCCTCAACAATTCTCCAACTGCATAAAAACTAATCCACCTCACTTAGACCTCCTCCCAGCGCAAACATCATTCACCCCAACACAATCCAACTCTCATGCGTCACCGCGTTACCACATAAACGCACACGCGAAGAAAAAAAACCTAATCACTCCTCACCTCTCCATCATCACTCATATTCGGGCTGCGATTACGCAAATACGCGTCCGGTTCGTGGGGCCATCGCTCGACTGCATATTCGATCGTATCAACAAACCGTGCGCGTGCAGAGCGAGCTAACTTGACGGCCCGTAAATTGTACAGGCAAATACGCCGGGTAAACGCACGTGAATCAGTGCTAAAACCACGCCGCGTCAATATAGCGCTATTACCGCCTGGTGCTGACGTCACTTTGTAATAGCGAGGCGCATCACGGCGTCATCGCCGCGCGAAGATAGCTCTTCCGTTGGTTAGATGAAAGCCGGCGGTGAGAAAAAATGTGCGATGCGCGGAGGTACTTGTGTACAGGAGAGGAGAGCTGATTTTGCTGTGACGTGTTGAGTATGCGTGGGTGACGTGAGGAGGTGGCGGTAGGAAAGTTGATATTACTTTTCTGCTGCGCGCAGTATTGTTGAATTCGGGTGGATTGTAGGTTACTGGTGTAATGTATGACTTACGTTGTTTCTTTTTAGAATTATTGAGCTTGCTTATATTCGACTTGCTTGTGTATACTTTAAAGAAAGAAGTGAGGATCAATTGTAGAGATTAATAGAAGTGCAAACAATAAAGCAAATTTTCATGCGGAAGTGTTTAAATTGTTGCAGCAATTTTAAGCTACATTTTCTTATAGCTTATAAAACTTTACTTTTGGTTTATTATTATCCATTACAAAAACTATACGAAGTATTTTTAAAAAGAGACCCGGGCTGAACTGTTTATAAATGATGACTAAAGCTGGGTCTTGAAACAATTTTTCTTCGAATAATAACAGACAAGTAAATTAACTTTCGTATTAAAATCTTGTTTTCTAACTCTACATTTTTATATTTTTATGCAATACAATCTGAATACTTCTACTTTCTAAATTTAACTTTTTCACTATTTAAGCAGATGTATTGATCCGTTAAATTTTATTCTTACTATATATATTACATAAGCTATCGAAGGTTTACATTCATTCACCTTTGCAAGAACCATCGATTTTACTATAAATATCTATTTCCTTTATATTTTTTTATAATGAAAAAGAAATTCATTGAGCTTTTCAACGAATCAGCTGTAAAAAATCGTTGGAAAAACGCACCTATACTCAGCTTGAAAATCAATTTTTCTTTTTAATCTATTTTAATTCACTTTTTCTCGCTTCCACGTTTCCACATCATTTATTTTTCTTTGTTTTATTAATTTATTTTAAACAGCTGTAACCTTAGTTTATTTAAATAATCTCCTTTATAAAGCGTTTTTGACTTTCAAGCGAAATATAAATTTAACCTCGTGTTATCACGTAGCATGGTAATTATAATACTGTTTTTAATCCTTTTGAAAGAAGAACGTTTTTCGACGCTGGAATATGCAAAGTAAATTAAATTTCACTCGACTTTATTCTATTTACCAACGCGTTTTCGGCAATTTAACCTGTTCCAATAGTACATAAACACTTCCTCTCGCCCTTTATTCAACTAATACAATAAATTTTAGATAAAATTTAAAAGAAAAGACAAAATAATATTGATTTTGCTTTTTAGTTTACATTTAAAAAAAAAAAAAATTTTTTTTACGATTTTGCAATGCTTGTTTAACTAATTGTAAATAGTTTTAAAATACATAACGAAATAGATTCTTCTTTTAAATTTACCTCTCTGTTTTATTTTTTATCTTATTTTGTTTTCAAGATATAACGTTGTCAGTGATTGTATAAGTACCTGTATGACAATCTATTTTTAAAAAACTAGCCTTGTCATATTACGAATTCGTATTTGATTTCACAAGTTAATTGCTCGATAAATAAGAGAAAAAATTAAAAAAACCTATAAAAATTTTATAGTATTCTGCTTCTAAATTATTTAAATTTAAGTAATAAGAAATACAAATAAAAATATATAATTTAAAGGGACGATTCGAATAAAATTTTTATTCCCGAATTTTTCCTCAGTGCAATAGACTTTATACAATTTCATTTTTCACTCTTACAGAGAAAGATAATATTTTTTTTCTAATTAATAAATTATTTTTTATTTGACAGTAAAAAGTCCATCTTTTTGTATTAAATATTTACTCTAACATTCAAAATCTTAATTTTCTAAACGTGATTACTTTAATTCAATGTTTTAAATCTTATATATTTTTATTAAACGACCATCATTGAATGGATTCACCTTTACCTTGGCATTATCGAGGCAGGTTACGTGATAGATATTTCTTCAAGCAAGACTTTATTACTATATATCAAAAACCTAGTAATATATAATGCCTAGCTTGAGTCTCCACCTGCACGCCCTCAACTTTCTCTATACATATATACGTCGTACTTGCTCTAAAAATACTGGTACTACTATTTAATCGATATCCCAGTGGCTTTCTCTATTGAAAGATTATCTTACATATATGTAATTACTCAGTAAAGCGTTCGCACGTATCAATACAGGTTCTATTCCGTGGTTTGCAATAATCAAGGTAAATTGAATAAAAAGGAAATGAAAAGTTGAAAAATTCAAATTAAAAAAATAAATATATTGATATGTTCATGTTTTTTTTTATGTGTAATAAAAAGCTTGAAAAAGAGAATATAATTACATAATTTTAATTTGTTGTATTTTAAAATTCACTAATACTTTTAGTATTTTTTAAAAACGGATAAATTTATCTTAATTTACGACATTATATTGATAAATGTGATACACGAGTGAACTATCACTTTGATTAACGTACCATTTACAACTTTCTCGATTTGCATTCTTGTTAAAGGAAATCACAATTAAATTTCTATTTTATCTATCGACTGTCGTATCTATAATGTATAAAAGATACTTTTCCAATAAATTCAACTTTTCATATTCTTAGAAAACGTTTTTAGGAAAATAATCTGAAAACTTTAAAAAGAATTTATTTATCCTGATGTTATTTTATTGCACTTTATAAAAAGTGGTTTGGCAAGTGTTTATATGTTTAAAAGTAATGGATGTACTACTTATGTCTAATTTAATTGAGCTCTTATATTTAATCTAATTAATTCCAAATTTACGTCGATTTATTATAAACGATTTCTACCCTATGATTTAATATGTTTTACCTTTATACGCTTTCCTCAAAATTAAACCTGTATTTAATCACATTCAAATTTCAAACTTGATTAATAAAAAAACGCATCCCGCAAGTTCATTCAATTCACAAAAAGTTTTATACCCACGCATCAAATTCCACTTTCACCACTAAAAAAAAAGCTGCACCTCCAGCAAATTCCACCTTTCCCCACCTCCTCTCACGCACCAACCACCCACCACAACCCAAAACAATACTCACACTCTACGACGCTGTCCATCAGGCTGGGTAGCCAGGCCAAAGTCCCCGATCTTCACTATCATCCTCTCGGACAGAAACATATTCCCCGGCTTCAGATCCCGATGTATGACCTTCTGCGAGTGGATGTAGGCAACCCCCGTGACCATCTGCTTCATGTAGTAGCGGGCCTCGGGTTCCGTGACCTTACCCCGGTACTTCAGTACGTGCACCAAACTCTGCAGACAACAAAAGAGGAAGACGAGGGCCATTAGTCAGAGGGAATGGAATCCGACCACGAGCGAGTTCCGGTCTCTCACTCGGGCCGCGTCTCTGTATAGGCGTACACGCGGCTTCTTGGAATTCGTCCAAGCGAAAACTGCCTGCCTTTTTTTCACGCGCAATTATGCGCCGACTAATCTTGGCGGTTTCGTTTTCGTTTCTTTTTTTTTTCTCTTTCCTTTCGCCGGAGATGTATTGCGCGCGAGCGGGTGTATACAGTTAAGTGCTAGTAAATGCGCTTGTTTTGTGTGTGTGCGTGTGTGTATAAGGTCGTGAATTTTTTTTCCAGGCGGATGGGTTTTTTGGATTTTGATTTTTGAGAGAGGATTTAATGCATCGGCGGGCCTCGAGAGCCGCAATAAAACGGGCTGAGCGAGCGAATTAAGCGGCTTCCGTTTGCTTTTTAAGAGTGCTTTCCGTTTATGGATAGCGATAAAAGAGAGCGTATTTTTTTCTTACTTTTATTCGGTGTATTAATAAATTGGCTTGAATGCGCGCTTTGCGGCTACTGCAGGGCTGCTTCGTGGTCAAACAGCGATTTTACAGTATAGAATTAAAAGTGTGGGTATAAGCAACCATAAATTTAAATGTAGAAAAACTGATTATTAAATCAGTTTATAACTCCAAAGCCGTATTTTCGGTAAGAAATGGCTGTTCATTTTTCAAACGGGTATACGAGGCGTGCGCGGCGTTCGAGTTCTTTACGAGAAATTCCAAAGGGTTCGGAAGTGTTGCATCATACTTTATTTAAGATTCTTTGATTATCGGGTCCGCGCAGGTATAATGAGTTGGAGCCAGCCTGACACCGTTATTTTTGTACGAGTGGTAAGACTTCGGATTCTACGTTAGAAGTCGAAAATAGAAAAGATGAAAAATTGTAAAGACACCGATGAATTGGTTTATTTATTTCAAGACAATTTTACGCGGGTTTTTTTCTGATTTTCTAACTACGCTGAATTCTATTTAAGGGGGATACAGTCAGCGAAAAGCCACTTCATCTTTGAAAGTGAGAAAAATAAAATTTTTAAATTCTTTTTTGTTTACGCGGACAGCTTTTAAATAAAACGCCCATCACATCTTTCAGTTTGCAAATAAAATGATAAATGTGCCGAATTTTGTATTTTTTAAAGCGAATATTCCTACTACCTACTATCCTATACGCAACCTTAAAAATAAACTCGTATTTCCCAAATCACTAAAACACCTCCGAATCACAAAACTCTCAAAAACTACACCAAATTTCTACTCACACAATCAACTCGAATTTCCCATCCAAGTGGGTAAACGACCCAATCCAACGTACTCCGCATACCTGCCGAGCCAGCAAAAATCAACTCGAGCGATAAGCGCTTGCCTATATCTACCCAAAAACCCACACTCTCACATATCCATATACACACATCGCGCTCGACACCAGCCCGATATATAAGCTCACAGCGCCGAGCGCTTAATAAGCGTCTCAAGTGTCCACCTGTTATAAAAGAATGTCGCCTGCCTGCACGCATTCTATCTAAATTTATGAGATCCTTGCACCTGGGCGTAATCTACTTTGCGCGTAAATATGCGCCGAGGGGCGCGCGAGTCGATTTTTTTTTAAAGAGCGAGGCTCATGGCCTAATGTCGGTAATCGAGCGTGTACAGGCTAAGTGCCGCGCGCATATGTACATACTTGCACTCTTGAATTTTAAATGGATTTTTTATCGGCTCTCTCGCGAGCTGGAGGCATATCGTCGCCGCTCCAGCTTACATGCCGTTATGTATGATTTACGAAGCTTCCGGCGGCTCCTTCGCTTTTTACGGCTTTCAATTCGGCGCGCGCGGCTCTTATTTTAGCGGCTGTATCTATGTTTCGACATTGAGATTATTTATGCAACGCGCGGAGGAAGTGGGACTTTCAATTTCGGCCTCGTCTGCGGCGATTAGTTTTCATTTCTGCAATTTAATTTTTTCCCCTCGTTTTATTGGCAGCGCCTCGCGTTTATTTTAACCTTTCGTTATTCCACGCGCTGTAGCACGCGTCGCCCTTCAAAATTCGCCGGCGAATTTCGGAAAAACCTCGGCTCCTCCCCCTCGTGTCCCACGAGCGCGTAAAAATTCCAAAACCCGTTCGTCCGACCGGCATCGTCCTTCCACCTATTAACCGACAGCTCGCGCAAAAGCCAGCCCTCGCCGCTCTTTCGAATATTCGCTCTCGAGTTCCGAAAAGCTCGCCTTCTCAGCTTTCACGCTCGCAGCTGTGCGCGCGCTCGCGCGACAAAGTCCCAACCCGTCCACACACACACGTTCACACATACATACGTACACTAAGACACAGGGAATGTTAAAAAAAGCATTCCGCGACGCGGCATATATATACCTCTCAGGCAGAGAGGAAAAAAAAGGCGAAGAAGAAGAAAAATAGTCCGGCGGAGCGTGACGAGGAAGTGCATTCTGGCGAGGTCGAGTATCTCCTCTCTCTCTTTCTCGGCGGCGCGTGTAATAAAACCGGCAGCCGATTCCGCCCCAACGGCTTTCCAAGTCTAGTGCTCGCTGATAGGATTTACGTGATGCTGGTATAGAGCGGCTAGCGTATTGGTATGCAAGCAGACACGTATACCTAGGCGGCCGAGCTTTATTTCGGGAAAGGCGCGCGCGCTGCAGCCGCGTAACTGTCGCGCAAAGCTTTTTTTTCGCCGTTTTACAATAGCGGCGAGCTTGCGCGGGTCAAGGTCGTAAAAACGTCGGCGAGCCGGATTATATGCGATGACGGCCGATGTGTGCGTGTTTTTGCGATGAGATGGTGGTCGAAGGGTCGAGTGATTTTTGTGTTTGAGTATAAGATATTTTTTTTTTTTTTTTTTTTGTTGGGATTAATGATAGGTGTTAGAGTGTGCGGTGTCGGCTGGAACTTTCATTTAATGGAGAACGGTAGTTTTTCGGCTTTGTTTTCTTCAGTGGAAATGGGTTTATTGCGGCTGGGGTATGAGCGATGCCATTGTGCGCTTTTTTGTATGTGATTGAGGAAGTAGTTTTTGCATTGTAAAGACGTATGAAAGGGTCAAAGGAAGTTTTACGACTTTCTCTCTTTCACTGGGTATATGGCGTGCTGTCTGCACGGAAATAAGGTGAAAACAAGTTCTTATTTTGAAACATAAAAGTTATCGAGGGTATTTAATTTCATAACTGTTTAGAAATGTGGTTTTACTCAAAAAAGAAAAGGGCCCGGAAGTAAGAACACTTTTTCTATTTTTCATGAGTTTCTTTTACAGCAAAAAGATATTTATAGAGTGATTTCCGTACTTTTAAAATTAGGGATATTTCTTTTATTGAAAATCTGATTATATGTTCATAAAAATAATTCAAGCAGAAATTAATTATTCATCTAATTAACAGATAGGTTTATACTCGAATAAAGTTTTTATATGTACGAATTTAAGCTTTTGTACTACTGGTTTGTTACTTCGTGCCGTAACATTTTTACAATGCTATAAAAGTAAGAACCCTGAATTAAGTAAAACTTCAGCACTTTACATCTTTTGGAATGCATGAATACTTTATCTTACTCTTCGAGATATTCTATGCATGATAAGTAACAAAAATCGTGGAAAATGGCTGTAACAAACATTTTGAGAAAGATTTATTTTATGTAACAAAATCATTTTGAATTTATATTCTGCAAATAAAAATTTTATAAAAGTTCAAAATACCTGAAAAAGACTTTTATTTATTTTCACTTCGTTCAAAAATGTATTCATTGGACTGAAACAGCTACTGAAATTCAAGAGCAAATTTTTTCGAAAATCTAGTTTTTTATAAATTGCAATATAAATTGCGGGATGTTAAAAAGCAATATAAAATTTTATTACTTAAAATTTTCCATAATTTGATGTTACATTATAAATTGCCTAATTAAAATTTTTATACAGAAATATCGATTGTTAAATTCTTTCCAGTAAATTGATTTTCAATTTTTAGAATTCTTCTTTATAGTTTATTCAAATATTTTTTACAAATTTAGATTATTCTGGAAACTATTTTAATATTTGTTACTTTAAAATTCGAAGCTCCATTTATTACAGTCATTTAGTAAGGACGTATAAAAGATCTGCAGGAGGGAACCGCGATACACGATTTTATGAAGTATTTTACCTTTATCAAGGATGATAAATTATACAGCTATAGCTTGCACGGTTAACTGACTTTTATTATGCATATTTTGGTTCAAATGATTTTTATTTATGCATATAATATGAAAAGGGACCTTTACACATTTTGAACGCAGTGATTTTCTTTCATATTATTTAATATAGCCTTAAAATTACGACTGCACAAATGCATGAAATAATCGTAATTTAATTTATCTTTAAAAAAGAGCCTTTACAAATTTCGAATTTCAACTCAATGTCTTTGATGCTGGTCTTATTTCGACAAGAATTTAAGATGTTTTTCGGTGACTTCAAGACTATAAATCGCATAATTTATTTATTTAATTTACGTCCAATTAACCTTATACTTTCCACAGCACAAAATACAAGCAACGGGCTACATGAGTAACAGCAGCAAGAGTAATGTCACGCCTAAGCAGCACCCGCCGCGATATAAAGAAAAGTCAGCGTAGCGCACGTGCGTAAGAACGGGATCGTGACGCAGTCTGCCTGTACGCAAACGCGAAATCGCGCGAGAGCGAGATCGAAGGGAAGCAGGATGTAAAAGCCATTTGCAGATCCAAATGCGCGGGATTTACCTTTTTCGGGCATGCCTCCAGCAGCATGTACACGTTCAGGCTGTCCTCGAAATAGTGATGCATCTGCACGACGTTCACGTGATTCAATTCCTTGTGAATCATGATTTCGCGAGCGATCTACGAACAGGAAAAAAAAGAACGTGCCTGTTATAATGTGGATTCATACATAACGGTTTGCTTTTTCGCAAGTCAATGAGAAATTGAAATCTAAGTCTTTTTTGTCTCTGATTGATTTTCGCAGGTAGAAACAATGAATGATTTTTGCAAACGAAGAATATTGTTCTTGAGACCGTACCTTTTGCATATGGATCTTCTGCATCTGGTGCTTTGGAATAATTTTGCAAGCATATTGTTTTTTCGTCGATATGTCGGTGATGAGGTAAACTCTTGCAAAGCCGCCCTGAAACAATACAAAACAGAAATAGAAGTTGATGAAAAAACTTTTAGACAAGCGTGGTAATAAACAAAAGATGTAATATTTCTGAAAATTTTTTTATGGCATTATTCTAAATATTGGCTGATTTATACGATTTATTTCAAATTCAATCGAATAATGCAGTGACCTCCCACAAGAATAAATTTAGGTTCTCGTGAAGATAAAAAAGGGACTTTTACCCCGGAATATATTTTTGTATTCTTATACGACCTGAACCCTCATAAAATAATCTCATAAAACGTGGATGCAAAGTAGTGACCTACATCGTTGCTAGTGATTCTCTATTATTTAATAACAAATCGTCAAATAAATCACCGTAAGAAAAATATTTTCTTGGTATAGCATCTTCATTTATTTACAGTGAACTGAGGAAAGTCGTTAATCTTAGGAAAATAATTTCTTTGAGCAAACAAAATTTAATAGTTCAGAATAACGCTACAGTGTATTTTACTAATTGAAGCGCAGTCACAGCATTTTAGTAAATTTATAAACGTAACTAAAGTTATAAATAAACGAAGGCATCCGTAAAATCCCGCTGTAACGGTTTTAGCTCCAACGTCTCCAAAAAACTTAAAAACGTGAACCGGCAGCCAAACTTATTAAAATATTTGAATAACCATCAAATTGAAAAAAAAAACCCAAAACCAACCAACATACCGGTGCCTCGACCGCATACACACTCACGCGCATGCCGAACGCATTAATCTTAATTTTTACGAAACCAAGAACGCCGCTTTTGAAAATAAACCCGAGACTCCCGACCAACGCCTCACCCATTCATAATAAAAAGGCAGAAAAACACTCGAAAACCTTAGCACGTGCAACCAGCATCGATTTATCCTCCCATCCCCCATGCCCATTAATAAATCAACCGTCCACGCTTTCCCGTCGGAAAAATACCCGCACGGAAACATAATCAATTCAAATATCGAAATTAAAGTCGAAGCGTGGATAATGAAAAAGCAGCGCGACAAAAGACGCGCCCGCATCCAGAGGAGAGACAACGTCGCCCGCGGCGCGTGAATTAAACGGTGTTAGGGGAACGCGCGCGACGACGAAGTAGAATCGAAATAGAGCCCCGCGGTCACTCGCCTCTAAATCAGAGTCGCCGCGGCTGTGAGAATGAGATTTTGTGTGTTGTGTGTATATGTGTAGTGCGCCGCGGTGGAATCCCGAGGCGGTATAATGAACACTTTAATTATTTCGTAAACTGGAGCTTCTGGAGGGTGCGGCTGGCTCCTTTTACTTTTTTTTTTTAATGACGTAAACACGGTTGGAGATTTTTTGAGTGAGGTGAGTGTGGAGGGTGGGTGTGTGGGAGTAGTGGACGCTGTTGTGCGAGAAAATAATGAAAAATTAAAAAGGAGCGTCGTGATTTTAATGAATTTTGTAGGAGGCTGTTGTGTTTGGTTGCGGATTTTTTAAGCAGGGTTATTTTTAGGAGGAGGCCGAGCTTTTTTTAAACAATGAATTATAAAAAAGGGATGTTATTTTAAGGGTGTTTAAAATGTTATTGTGAAGTATAAAAATAGAATGCGAGTAAGCTTTGTTTTTGGACTAAAAGATTGTTACTTTGTCTCTAAACAAGTTGACAAATAATCAAAGTTATACTAAAATCACAGCGATACAATACACTCTTGAAAATCTGTTCTAATTTAAACACATATTATATGTATAGTGAAAATTATTTATTGTGTGTAACGCTATTTTCCTTAGTTAAAATTATTATCAAATATACATTGAATTTTACACAAGAACTGAATAATTCGTCAACTGTCTAAAATAAAATTTACACAAAACACATAAAATATCGGTGACAACGATATTAGCAGTGTCGCAATACATCGACAGCTTTACGTCCCAGTAAAAGCCGTAAAAAAACTTTATCGCGCGTCATTCCTCACAGCCGCCCGAAAAGCCCAACGACCCCATTAGAATCAACTTCCGGAAAATAGGCCAAAAGCTCTAATTCCGTATCCCCATCTCCGCTCCACATTTCCCTGTCACTCTCCCTCCCCTTCAGAAGGAAAAAAAAGAACCGTCACCCAAAAGCCAAACTCCTCAGCCTTCCCCCATTTTCAAAAAGCCCTCTCGCTAAGCCATCTCGGGCCTGAAGCCAAGCGCCCATCGGGAAAGTCGAAAATAAATATACAAGCCCGCAAGCTCGAGCCGCTGCACGCAGCCAGCTGTACGTGTCCCTCCTCGAGCTGCATTGCGAAAGGGCTCGGCGGCGGCGGCGCGCGTGCGTGTCTCGTTTCTTATTTTCGGGGCAGCGGCCTCCGCCTCGGTTAATTGAAGAAAATTTGGCCGGCGTCGCAGCCGTCGGTTGTATAAGCGCTAAGCTCTCGGTCATTAATCGCCCGGCGAATATATTCGCCTTGCGAGCTTGCGAGTCTCAAGGTGAGGCGAGTGACTCTGCGGTGCGCGCGCACCGGCCAGACGCGGCTGCGTCGCTTTTTTTCGCCGAGCCGGAAGGGTTATTTTAGCGGTTGGCTTTTTTCTAAGTTTAGCTTGATGGATTTGTAATTGGGATGGCGGGAGGAGTGTAGATTGTGGTTGGATGGATTATTTTAATGTGGGATATAGATTCGTTGTGAGGAGGGGAGGTGGTGTTGTGACGGCCGCGCCGGGGAGTAATTTGGGTATTAATGAGTTTGGTGTGATTATAAAATAAATTTAGTGCGATGGTTTTTTTATATAGGAGGTCGATGGATCGATTGCGGTCTGGGTGATAAAAGTGATGAGTTTGGGATTTTTGCGAGATTGATTTAAGTTTGTGTTTTTCTCGTGGCTTTTGGTGGTATTAATAGTTTTGGAATATAACGCGAAGAAACAAACTTCGCGACTGTTTCATAATGATTTTCAGTCTAGACGAGTGCTGCAAAGTAGGTGAAAATAATTTGCCGACGATACACGTTCGCTAAAGTTACTTTAATAATTAATTTTAATATAATACACTTTAAACTTTAAATAACATTGACTTTTATATACTTTCATAAAATGTGCGCAACTAAGTCATTTTAAATATGTATAAAATAATTGTTTTTCAATGTTTTATATAGAGAATGAAAGTCGTAGTTTTTTTCATACTGTTCGCGTTCTCTATAATTTTGTGATGAAAATCTGATAACTGACAATATTTGTTTGTTTGGACAAAGTCTCATTATACTTTTATAACGCGCGCATTTTTAAATATCAAAAAATATACTATCTCTAAAGCCATTCCAGTTGAATATTCAAGCAATTCCAACGGAATTTATCGACTATTTTATCCCGTGAAAATAAAACGAACTTAGCCCCTAAATAAGTTTGCGCGAGGCAATTTCCCAGCGCGAAATTGCATTTTGCTACCGGAAACTTCATACGCAATGCAATGCAAAACTTTCCGTTTACTTATTCCGCCTATTAGCGTGCGCCCTACCACTGAATAATTCCGTAACTGTCGCTAAAAGATGATAAAGCTTAATTTATCCGGACTGACAAATAACGTGGATGTTCGTGAGATTTTCCGTAATTATTCAAGCATTTCATTTTCATTTCCCCATTACGCGGCGCAAAAGTGATGAACAGTTTTATTAGTTTAAGCAGATAAATGCTGTTTATTTAAATGTTTATATTATTCGTTTAAATATTTATATTCGATATTTTTACTTTTTTATTTCCAATTCTTCTATTAAAAATTATAATTAATATATAATTTATATTGATGGATTGTACTTAACAAAAATTTTATAAAATAGTAATAACATACAACGATTATAAGAAACATGAATACGTGTTCATAAGTAACAAAGTAATTTTTCTTTTCTAAAATTACAAGTTAAGAGGAAAATTACCATGTTGTATAGCAAATTTAGCTAGAGAACTATTGTAAAATTTATTCTTTCTTGAGACTTTCTTTCGTTAGTAGAGAAACTAATCATTTTTAGTAAATCATTTTGTTTATTTAGAATTTGTACTGCAACTTTTAATATCTGTATATTTAATTTATTATAGTATATAAATTTCTCTCTATTCCCACCTTTCATAACTTTGTTCCCCTTTATCATTTTTATTTCAGAGATTGCGTATTTATTCCGACTAAATTTACGCAGTATAGTATTCCCACAATTTCTACCCATGGTTTTATTATAAGAAAAGCATGTCTTTGCCTTAACAATAATTTCCTAAATGTAAGCAAAGGTCATTTTATAAATCAACCAACAAATACCATCGACATAAAAGAAATCCATATCAATCTATACCAATCCTTAAACCCCCAACGACGCTTTTAAATCTCAATTACAAAAATTCCTCCTCACCTTGCCGAGCAGAGCTCCCTTGAAGTAAGCGTTGCCCTTCTCGGTATCGACGACGTAGCTGGTCTCCGTCTCGCCTGCCAGCGAGCCATTCCACGAGGACGTCGTCGGCCCGGCCGTCAGACCGACCGTCCTGCTTTTCACCAGAGCGTTTCTCGGCTTTCGCGCGCCGCCACCTCCGCTCGTCGTCGTCGTGGTCGTCGAGCCCGGCGGCCCGTTCAGTCTCGCGGACGATGAGACGTCGACGTAGGCCCCGGAGCTCGGCGTCGACGACGACGACTGGCTTGCGCTGCTCGGACTTCCTGTCTGCTGGTTCTGCAATGAGGAAAAGAAAGTTTTGGATTAGAACGGGTTTTGCGACATGGTGGCAAGTTGAAATGGATTATATAGTATTTTTTCGAGGAATAATGTAAAGAGATATCTTGTTTTGATATATATCTTGTATTTTATTTGTCTGCGTGTTCTTTTTTTTAAATTCTTTTTACTTTAGTTTTTTTAAATTAAGTTTACATAATATTACTGTATTAAAGCAGTGCAACGGGAAACTGAAATAGCGATCAATGAGCCGAGGTTACGAGTTAAGTAAAAAAAAGAAACAATAATTATTACATTTAAAAAACTCATATAGATAGTGCTATAATAATCTTTCATCAAATAGAAAGATATTCATGAATAACGCAAAAATTTTTTTTTAATTTTTTTTTTTGAAATATCTCTTACTATTTATTTTATTTGTTTTAACGCGCTATTTATCAATAAAATTATTTATGATTCTGTAAATGGTTGTACTTTACTTGTCTGATAATAAAATTCAAACACATAAATTTTAAATTATATTTAAAAAACATAAATGTAAACATAAAATGCATATCAACTTTAATTCCTATCATTAAATTTAAAATTTTCTAATGGCTACCATATAATAACCTTTGGCCAAATATTATAAATATATGTTAGAACAGTATAAATATAATATTAGAAAAAAGCTATGAAATTGCGCAGAGGATTTATATATATGTTTCTTACTCTGCAAAAGCTCTTGCAAATCTGACTTTAATTATCATGCTCTAGTTTTTCATCGCAGAGAAATTTCACTCAAAGCTAGATCAGCTCCCCTTAGAATTGCCTAGAGAGATATACATTTTTGTATTGCAAGCTGTACTTTCAACTACGTTTGCTCGCGAAAATAATTACACGTAGGTACCTATTACATAAATGATTGCAATTTCAGTAAAATTTCATTTTCTACATCTGCAAATATTGAACAAAATATTGAATTTCAAAAATAATTTATTTTAAAAATTTGAAACATTTCCAAACATTTGCAAACCCGCGAAAAACACAACCCCACACCAAAACGCTAACAACACTACCCTCGCCCTCCCAAAAACCGGTCCTCATCCTTCACCTGATAGTTGTGATGATGCACCTGCTGATGAACGACCTGCAGCTCGCAGGGCGACTTGCAAGCGATCTGGCCCTGGGCCTTGCTCGGGTATCCCGGGTGCGAGGAATACGACGTCTCGGACTCGAGCGGCGCCGACGAACCATAGCCGATGCTCCCGTTCTCGGTGCATTCGCTACGTCGGCGCGTCCTTCGGCCATTGCTGCTGCTCGTGAGCGAGGTACCACCGCTGGTTATCACAGGTGGGCTTGATTTTGCTTTGTTGCTGTTGCCGCCGCCGCGCTGCAGCGACGACGAGCCCGATGAGGTGCCGCTGCTGCCCTGCTCCGAGGTTGGGATACGAGATCCTGGAATGCAAAAGATGAGGTTTGGTTGAGTGGCTGGTTGAGAGATCTTTTCATGTAAGGGTTTTAGATCGGTTGATGATAGGTGGGAAATTATACTGATTTGGGAGGTGATTGCGACGATTTCTCTACTAAAAAGTCTCAGTTGGCGTGTAATGCCAGAGTAA
>JAPYZA010005720.1:0-16204 GCA_030522685.1 Eupelmus azureus | reverse complement strand
TAAAAAAAAAATTTTATGTTGGAACTTGCAGAAGTCCTTTTATTTTATATTTTATAACTTTTCCATTCAATTTGATTACTCATGAAGAAGTTCTTTTTTTTCCTGTAGACTTATTTTATTTTCAATTGCTCATTTATATATATTTAATCCCTCAAAATACAAAAAAACTAAGTCCCAAAGAACAAAAAGTTCTTTTAGAATTAGCCGAATTAAATGACAAAGTTGTGAAATGCGAAATAAAAATATTCTGTAAAAACTTTTTAAAATATAGTTGAAATTTTTTAGTAGGAATGTAATTATAAGTAAAGTAAAAGGTAAAAGTGATATGCAGATGAGTGAGACCCAAGAAACTTAAATATAACATAATTTTATTGCAGTACTAAATTATTTCAAATGAAGATAAATAAGCGCTTGAAAAGAATAATTGTGATGTAAAGATAAAAAAGATTTAAATCGTTTAATTCGTTAAATTAAAGACAACTTCTTTTGGACCATCGCATAGCATAACATTCTATTTTTATAAAAATATTTTGAAAATGTATATCCTACTCTATTTAATACACTAACGAAGAAAATTCCAACACTCTCAAATCAAAATGTTATAGATTCAAAAAATAATTTAATAAAAATAGTTTTGCGCGGATAAATTTCGTAATGCAATACATTCCACTTTGAGGATGTTTATATTTATCTTGAGTATCAATCTTCACTTTAAAACTATTTTTTAAATCAACATTATCGAATATATCAGTATTGAATTTCAAAGGATAGTTCACTTCTATAGGTGTTTGTCAGATAGGCTTAAATTTAAATTCTAAAGAATTTTTTGAACGAAATGCCGTAAAAGTCATTGAACTCACGAGGCAAAAGAAATTATATAAGTTTGTAAAAATTGAAATAATTCGAAGTTCTTTCAATGTCAGAATGAATCTATGAACAATAATACAGATAATTTATTATTTAGATTTTTTTCTATATAATAAAAAAACAAAAATATTTAGAAAAATAGTGCACATAAAAATTTTAAGATTTGTTTATAGTTCACATATTTAATACTAATTTGTATCGTAATTTTTATTAATTTTGAAAAAAAAACGTTCTGTACTACACAACTAAAAACAGATGTATGTAAGTACTTCTTTAATAATCTAAAAGAAATAAGGTAGACTTATATACTCTTATATTACTTTACTACCGGTGCTCAACAAAATGAATGGGTTTTAAATAGAGATTTTTACCGAAAAGGAAATGTCTAATAGTATAGAATGAGGCATTCAGTTTTTTATTAAAATTAAATCTTTGTAGTTGAAAGCTTTATCAAAAAATTAAAGTAGGAAAAGTTGAAAGAAAGAACTCATTTTTGTAATCTCAATAATATTATTAAGTACTTCAACAGAAAATATTCTATATATTTATAAACGTGTAATAGGTTCATTTTAATAAAGTTTTCATTACTTTTTTTTATGAATTAAGCGGTAATTATTTTCAAATAAATCATCCGTTCAAAATTATACTCATAAAAGCTTTGGATTTACGTATTAAAATTTACTACTTCCTCAATCAATTCTTTTAATTACACATTCTAGTAAACCAACAGAGACACTCGTCGAAGCGATTAAGCGTTCGTTGTTGCGAGATTAAACTAAAGCTTTAGTGATTTCTTAAAACAAAGTTAATTGAATCGCGAACACAATTTACTTTTAATTAGTAAAAAAAAATAATCAATACTATCACATAATGAAGAACACTTAAAGATAAAAAATTTTACAAGTTATAAGCTTTAGTGAATGATTACTTTTACGTGATGTATTTGTTAATACAAATATTTTACCACTAGTGATGTATTATCATAACTAACTTTTCTTTCCATCAAAAAGTATTTACTCATTTGCCACTGATTTCATGTGACTGAAAATCGATGTCAAAGTAGGGTGACTGGCTGAATTCTTTCCCAACGAATGTACATTATGTGGTGCGGCTTTGATTCTTTCTTGTGCACGGAACGTTCTTTTGTTTATTTTTTTCTGACATTTGCGCAAATTACGTATTTTTTCCTTATGAGTACTTTTTTTCGCATTTTTTAAACACATTTTTAAATACATATTTTAAACAAAATTTAATTCATATTTGATTATAGCTTACGCTATACAATTATTATTTTAATTTGAAATATAACGAAATTGTTTGAAGCAATAATTTATTTTATATAAATTTAAACTTTTTATATTTAATAATTAAAATTTTAGATTTATAATTAAACATAAAATTTTTTAATATTATTCTTATTAGAACAAAAAATCGGCAACTCATATCAAAACTTATCTATAATGTGATCGGTCCAGCTGAGTAAAAGTGATTTATCAAAAAAATGTTTTTACAGATTAATAGATTTTCAAAATTTTTTGTATGAATACAACAATTTTTTTTCTAGAAATCTATCTTGATTAGTAGCTATTCCGTGATAAAAGACTATTACGGAATAATCAAGTCATCAAATTAAAAAATATAAAAATATAACATACTTTTTCGTTTTTCAATATTTTATTACTTCAATGTTACAAAATAATGAACAGGTTGAAAAAGATATGACACACATGCTTGACATAAATATGTCGTAATTTCTTTGCATTTGCGATCGCGATAAAAAATAGTTGCAGAAAATATTTATGAAACTAAAATTTTTTATTGCTTAGAATACTGATGTAAGATAAAAATATCTAATTTTTATAAATCTTTCAATGAATTTTATTAAATATCGTATAATAATCGGTTTTTACCATAGCTGCCATGAACTTGTTAAGTAACAACGCATTATTAAGTAATAAGCATTGATTCGTTAAACGCAGTGAACTAATAGCCCGGTAAGAAGTAAATCCAAAATAAATAATTTATCGAAAGCAACGTAAAAAATTAACTGAAATTTAAAATTTTATAACCAACTGATACCTTATCCTCAACACCAATATTATTGCCGTGCCCTTCGTTCAACCGCCATTCACAAGTATACACTACACGTGCGTTTAAAACGGCTCAGAACCTTAATTTCTGATAGTAAACAAGTACTAAACGGATTAGCGGCTGAACAGCTGACGGCGCGGACTGGAATATGTTTTTTCCTCTTTAAAGTGACTTAGCTGCTGCGCTTCCGCGAGTGCAGACTTGAAAATTTCATCGTCTCTATTACTCCCAGCTTGTGGCTTGAAACGCGCGTGGAAAACTCGCCCGAGGTGAAAATATATGGGGTTATGATTTTTTAAGGGCGCTCGTTAAGCGCGCTAGCAGTCCAGTTATTTTAAGACTTTAAACGCCGCAGTAGTTGTCGGGAAAAGTCCGTTATGATTATGGGCTCTCGATAACTTGTGATTTTGAAATGTGACTATTGAAACGAGCGGTTTATTCTTTTTGTAAATAATAGATTTTATAATTGGAGAACACACAGTTTTTTAAACTAAAATTAAATTTTCTTTTCCTTCCGTCAGTCCCTTTAAAAGAAAATTCTATAAAAACCACAGCTACAAAAGCCACAGCTCTGTAATCATGAAAATTCGATAAACCGACAACCAACATCCAATAATTCAAGCATTAATTGCCACCTGGACCGGGCAGTAATTAAATCTAAAAATAACCCGATCCAAAAAGCCGTAACGACATCTCTCACCAGTTTCAAGAGTCAACAATGTAATCAACGGCCACTCGAGGCGGCCATATAATTAGCGATTCGCTTGGCACGTTCTACCTCTTACACGCGGGCGTTAAATTTCAATCGAAAGCGCTAGCGATATCGAATCTCATTACATCACAATTATCCTCTAGTTACAGCAGTCACCACCCCTTAAAAAAAAATCAAAAGCTCGAAAGCTCACCTGTGATCCTCGGTGGGCTCGGCGGCTGGGCCACGTCTGCCGACATCCTCTTGGACTGAACCTCTTCCAAACACTGCTAGCTCTCTCTCGCTCAGGACTCGAGCCGGGGTATCATCTTGGCCGCGCGCGTAAAGCCACCCACAGACACTAACTCTCTCTCTCTCGCACAGACACAGAAACACACAGAGGGACACTGAGAGAGAACTCGTTGAGAGCCTCGATTCACGGATATCGATCGGCGAAGCTTACTGCTTGACTGTATCCCCCTCCTCTCGGCGAGCTTTCGGCTCGAGCCTTCCGGCTGGCGCTATGCGCGCTTTTTTCCCTTTGATCCAGAGCGCGGCGTGATGCCGCCGCGGTCGCGCGCTAAAATTAATACCCTGGGCCGCGAGCGCGTGTGCGGGCGCAAGGTCGTTCCTTGTCTCTCGCTAGGGGCTCTCTCTCTCTCTCTCTCTGGCTCCTTTAGAGCATCCTACGATCGGAGCTCCGAAAACAAAGCACAGCTCCACTCCGCTCTCTTTTTTTCTCCACTCTCGACTTCTTCTTCTTCTCTTCTGCTTTTGTGCGTCGGAGGGGGCCTACTACCTGCGCCGATCTATATATACAGAGAGCAGCACCGTGGGAACAGGCGCTCCGAAAATTATCGCCGGCGATGCAGGTGCGCCTTGCCAGCAGCAGCAGCTTCTTCTGCCCTCCTCATCTCTCTGGTTCGCCGCTGGCTTTCGCACGCGCTGCCGCGAGTCTTGTATATGTACACACACGCGCGCTCTCGCGGCTTCGTTTCTCTCTCTCTCTCTCTCCTGCGCCTATACTCGCCGGAGCGCATCCGTTGTCACTCGATTATCCTGTTCTGCTGGCTTTCTTCACACACATGTGCACACACACGAGCGGCTGGGTAGACACTCTCCTTTTTCCTCTCTCTTGATCCGTACGTGCGTGTGTATATCCCTACACACAGCGCGTACACAGCCTTCGGATATATCCTCTCACTTAATATGCACTGTGTATATATCTTTTGTCTTATCGCTCTCGAGGCTGCCCTTTCACGAGGCGAGCCCAGCACGTGCACTCTCGCACTTATATCGATCGGTCCTCCTCCTTTCTCCCTTTCATCGGCGCGACCGCCGGGATTATATATCCCACACTCGCTGCCCTCGTGTCTCTCCCTCGTATATATCAGCGTCCTCGCGCGCACCGACCCACGAGCTCTCCTGTATATAATAGAAGACGACTATATGTATATACGAACACTAAGAGAGCGAGACAGATACAGCTCGACGCGCGCGCACAAGAGAGAGGCCGTCTCTCCTCCGGCGCGATCTCCCGACGGACTGACGCTCATGCGGGCTGATATAGCTCGCTATATTCGCGCGGAGAGCCGAGCGCTCTCCCACCACCACCGTATAGCCTCTCTCTCTCTCTCGCTCTGCCTCGTTCATCGAGCTGCTGCTGCTGCTGCGCTGCTCCCCCTCTACGCGGTCGCGTGTGTGGATATATGTGTTGTGTGTGTGTGAGAGAGTCGGGGTTACTTACCTTGGGAGGTGCACACGCGGGGTAATTTACGCCGCGTGCTCTGCAGAGCGGGGAGGGCTTTTTTAAAAGGCCACTCGCGTGCGAGCATTAGTGTGCGCGTGTGCAGTGCAGTAAGAGTATAGCTGTGTGTGGGATATATAGGCTATGCGTGCGCCTGTTTGTCGGAGGAAGTGGTTTACTTTTTCTAGAGAGGGAGGGAGAGAGACAGGGACGGATGTGTGATTGCGCGGGCTGTTATCGGCCCGAGGGGCTTTTGGACGCTGTGATTTGGGGTTTCTGGGGGATTTGGATTGGTTGCTGTAGTTTTTGGGAATTGGAGGGGAAACCGGTTTTCTGGATGGTTCCTTATGCCTGGAAGCTGTGATTTTGGGATGCGGTACGACGGGCCTAGTTGCCTTAGCTTTCTTTTAAATTACATACTGTTATGGCAAATAGCGAATAGACGTTGTTTATTAATTTTCACGTAATTTGCGCCGATTTGTTTCGAAGAAAAAAGTATAGCGCGTATACGGCTGACTTTTCTCTTGGTGTAACGTACAGCCACATTTATCCAACGAGTGAAACATGTGACTAGGATTTTACGAGGGATTTCGGATGAGATATCGCCGTGATTTCGCGCTACGATTCCGCTATTTTCTCTAATAACCCGATGTACGCGACATTTTAGTTTTTCCCCTCATTTTACGATCCTTAATAATCGTTTTATCCCTTCAGCCTTACGCTTCCTCTTTTTTATCCTCTTAGACTAATTATTGATCGTTTAATAAGTACGTCATTAGAGAGCGCTAGTCGAAGGGACGTCATAAAGAGCAAGGAGCGACGGTGCAACGTCAATACCTAAGAAAAAAAGGATTTCCGATAGGTCCTATAATTATATTCTTGTATTATAAGATGAAACACGTCAGCGATATTTAATTTACGTAGATAATATATAAGCGGTAATACCTTATTGTGTACGTAAGTATAATATTAATAATAGGCCTACCTATATAGATATTCACTATTATGAAAAATTTGATATCATTCATTTATTAAATATGAAAAAGTTTGTTCAACTATTATAAACAAACGAGACGCCAGACGGCGAGAGACGCGGATGAGAAACCGATTTTAATTAGGGCAAGAGTATCGTGACACAATAGCATTGAACCCGCGAAATTGAATGCAGCGCCGCCTTAACGGCTTAGGCGCGTTTCTCTTGCAATTTTTCACCAACTTTTAGAATCTCTCTATATCCGAGATAATAATACCCTAGGGGCGAGGGCTGTGCGCTAGGTATAACAAGAGCTAACTTTTCATTTTCAAAGATGCGCGGAGAAAAATGGCTTTTACTTTAAAATGCAAATTAAGCCGGGATGGTGAGTGTGCGTTGAAATTTTCGTAAAATTGAAATCAATGTTGGTACTGTTGTTTTCAATCTGTATTACTTTCTGGAATAATAATCTATAAGTCCACTTAATTTGAAAAACGGAGGAAGGAGATAAGGAAATTCAAGTTAAACGAGCGTTCTAAAGGGTCGTTTTTAATTTCAGTTTAAAAAATATTTGCTGATGTCGCGAGGCCGGATTAAGGGAGAATACTGCGAGTCTCGCTTTTCAGCGTATTTACATTTATATGTATATACAGCCTGCAGAGAAGGTAAGCCGATTAGTTGTTCTCCACGTTGGAATCTACTAACTCTGTATATACATGATGTCACTCCGCTATCTCTTTGTAAAGGATACCAGTACAGAGTATATACTTATGTGTACCTTTACTAACATTTCTTGAGAGTTCCACGAAGTCGATGTTGGAAATGAAAATTCCGAAAATAACCTTGCGCAATCTATTGAAAAAATTTTTTACAATGTTATCGCTGCGTGTGTACGTTTATTGTTATACATTTTCTGTCGGAGTTACTATCCGCGTGAAAGTTTAGTAAATACGTGAAAATATTTATAAAATAATGATAAATTTATTAAACTAGTACGCGCATTGGATAATTCGTAGAGGACGTTAATAAGAATAATTTAATGATAATAAATAAATAGTACAATAGTCTAATTATTATATGGCTTTTCACTGTACAAGCAAAACCGATTGAAATCGTAAGCGACTCTTGATCTCACATCTCCAGACACGCCATTATAAAATAATAAAGCTTCAAATTGATAGTCATTGACCGATTTACGAGTGTAAATGTCCATCAAGCTATAATTCCCCTGATCGCTTGTAGCTGATTTATATTTATTACCGATGCACCAACTGTATATTCTCCATACACTTCTCTAAATTATCCGTCAAAAAACTACCCAATCAAATACTAAAAAACATGAAAACAAACCTATACGCGCCTCCAGCGCATTATTTTTCTCAAAGCCAAGCATTTCCAAGTATTTTGAGCTGACTGCTCAATAAAGCGAATGACCGGTTAAGGCCGCCGCATAGCCATAGCGCAACCGGATCCCCCCGGCACTTTTATCACCCGAAGCCGCAGCAGGCACTTTCGAACATTCGAACAATGGCTCGTAACGCATATCGTTCTCCAATTTTTCACCAAAACGCATATACGAACACACCTATCCCACTCAACCATTCCCACCTCGAAGCATACAATTTCCCAGACCCGCGCGTGTACCTACACACAGTCCTCAGCGACAAGTCTCTCAGCTCGTTATATAGAAACTAGAACCGAAATCGGTCCGATATCTCTCTGAAAAAAAAAAATACAAACCATATACCATGCTTTAAAAAAATCGTCTCCACCATCGACGCGTCATTACAGCCGACCTCTCAGCCTGCTCATTCATCTCCGCGCGCAGGCCTGTAAATGCTCGTTTTTCCCTCCCTCCGTTCGTTCACCTATACATAAACGTGTTTTGCTTCCTCTCCTCTCTCTCTCGCGGATAGGAGAGGGACCTGCGCCCTGGGAATATATACGCAGCATCTATATAGACCTGCGCGCGCGCGGGGATATAATTTATTTTCTACGAGAGGGACGCGAATGAGTGTATGAGTGTGTTCGTATGTGTGTGTGTGCGTGACGTGTTTGCACGTGCACTGTGGTTCACTCGAGGAGAAAGCCGAAGCTTTCCGTAGAGGAATAAGCGGCGCAGGTACTACGATGACGCGAGCAGAGGTGGAGCCTGCCGCTGGGACACAGGATGCAAACTTTGTCGGCTGCTGTTGTGGGCATTAAAATGCGCAGGGAAGCGAGGTTAAGCGCGCAGACTGAAAAGAGGATGACGCGTATACGTGTGTGTGAATGAGCAGAGTAAGATTCTATTTTGGGTTAAGCAACTTTTTTTTAGTTTTGAATTAGTTGGGCAGCGTTGTTTGTGAGCTTGTTACTGCGCTGACGGGTGGACGCTGCATCTAGGAATGGACCATGTTTTTTCGTATCGATTTATCCACCATCCACGTTTGAAATATGTTTTCATTATTTATCACAGCTGGCGACGTCAATTACAGATCATTAAGCTTACTCTACTTACTCCAGACTAAAAATTCAAAGTTTCAAATTACAAAGCCGCATACATTATCGGAAAACTTCATCGTACAAACAAAAAATAAGTTTGTTCCCATATACTTACGACCTAACCATTCATTAAACTTTCAAGCCAATCAAATATTTCTAATTACACTCAATTAAAACCAAAATCAGACCGAAAAACACAACACCCCTATATCGTTAAAATCATCCTCAATCTTTTCCTCCTCGCCCCGTTTCTACCCCCACGTTCCCCAAGAGCAGTAAACGCGGTGTGAACCTGAGAGAAAGAAAGAAACGATCATTCGAACGTGCCTAATGTGCGCGCAGAGCGGCTAGGCGCGGATGCGCGCTGCCGCGCGTGAGAAAGACCGTCTCGAGGTGTAGGCCAGCTATATACACGTATATATATATTTATGTATACGCGTGGACGTGCCTTTCGTAACGACGCGTCATGCATATGCAAGTGTGAGAGAGAAGCGCGCCAGTCCGCGGAGTGAACGAGAATGTATATGTATATGCCTATATAAATGTAAGTAAAGTCGACGCACAAAAGGAGCGGAAAAACGTGTGGGTATATACACCTGAAGATGTGGATGTATAACGTGAAAATGAAAACGGGGATAGGGCTGAGGGTTATGTAGGTAGCTACCTCCTTTCTCCAAAGCTCTCTTTCTCTCTCTTTCGTTTTTTTGTTCCCAGCGCGCTGCAGCCTCTTCAACCCGCTAGTGGCACTTTTTGCCTTTGTCGCAAGGCCGGGGCCTTGTGTGGGTAAATATTTTTTCGACGGACTTTCGAGCCGACTTGTAATTTCACCGCGCGCGAAGGTTTTCTTTTTTTTTTTTGAAAAGCGCGATAGTATTTGGAGTCGCTGTGTTCTTTGAGGCCCGTGTCCATTGTGGGGGTGGGTATAGAATGAATTAAAGGCGCGGTGTGGTTAAATAATCTACTGCTTTCTGGGATGATGAGGGAAAAATGAGATGATAATGCGGATAGTCCGATGATTTACTCGGGTCTAACGGGTTTAGTGACCGCCCGGAGAGCTGCTTTGGGGTCTTGGGGATTTTCTGGAAAATGTTGGGAAAATCAGTATACGCGCCAGTAATCTGGTGATCTATAACGGCGTTACGTGAGTTTTTTTTTTGAAAAGCTGGTTTATTTATGCTTTTTTGTTGGAAATTGATGCTGTAAACTTGAAAGTCGTGTGGGTACATTTTCTCTCAGCGTGGATTCTAAATAAATCGATGCATTAGCTCGCTGTTAACCACAAGGATCAATCATAACTACCGTTAATTTTCGCTTTATCGATTAGAAATTTCCGCCGCGAAATTATAATTTCACACCCACCTTAATAAAGTAAAATCTTCTCTCCTAACCGATATTCCGCACTTCCAGATCAGAAAAATCCGAAAACTACCGGCAAGATCAGAAAAACTTATCAACGTAAAAAAGCCAAAAACACAGCCCGAGAAAGGCAAACTGCCTCGTCCAGCTTTCCTTATCTCTCGCTCCTTTGCAGCGTGTGTGTGTGTGTATACAGAGGCTCTACAGAGGCACGCCTCACGGCTTTAACGGGGAAAATGAGGAGGCTTTCAGTCGCGCCGGGAGAGATAGATTATCTTTCCCGCTCGCGGTTGTCCACGCGACGCGCAGCTCTCTCTCTCTGTGACAAATGTTCCATATTCTTCGCGGTGCGCACACAGCGAAGACAGTGCAGGATAGTTCGTTCGTCTGGCTGGCAAGACACTATAGCGTCTTGGGTAGAGAAAGAGTCGAGGGTTCATTATGCGCACGATGTGGGCACAAGGAGAGCTAGGTGATGACTTTTAGAGATTAAGATCGCGACCTGATGAGAGCCGGGAGTTTTTTGAAAAATTGATGGCTTGCGTAGTTGGAATGTTTTTTTTTTAGAATCGTCGTGGGATTTAGAAAAAATGCTGCCTTTTTTGATACTCGGGTTATTGTAATGATAGATACTGGAAATTAATTAGCTGTTCGATAGTAATTTTATAAACTTATGAAATATTGGTGGTTAAAGTAACTTCATTCGATACGACAGAATCAGATTCGGATACGCTTAAGACGTTAGAAGCAAGAAAATTTTTCAAATTATCCTATATTAAATTAATTCATTTTAAAAAACTTTTTATGTATATAGCGTTTTAATAAAATACTGAATTTTAAAGCCTGGATGTCAATTGTAAAACGTTTAATGCATTTGAGTAATTTAATTGCATTCTTTTTTCAAAAGGATATTGAGTTTTTATGTATTTTAATGTTTTGGCCATGAAATTCGTGTAATTAAACTTATGGCTCTCCTTTCATTTTGTTAAATACACTAGTAAAAGAGGAAAAACGAAGCATCGGTCGAGTTCGATTTCATTTATACAACAGTCCGATGAGTCAAAGGGAAAGTGAAACGAAAGCTTGAATCGGGCTCTTTACAGTTTTTTTTTATCAGGATCTTTTTGTTGATAGAATTTGTAATGGGTTTACTTTTTTACATTTTATTTTTAATTTTACTAATTTTGCTGGATTTTCATGGTTTAATGTGCTACTAAGCGGAAGCTTTTATAAAATGAAATTAATTTCCGGCATTTACTCCTTACTTCGATACTTGTTTGGAATTTGTGCATTATCATTGGAGTGCACATTTTTTTGTTAGATGAGATTTTGATTTTTTTTCAAATAAGCTTTTTCAAATTGTAAACTGACTTATATTTCTTAAGATTTAAAATAATTTATCATATTTACTATTCATAAAGTTACGATTAATTTCTTAGTCAGGCTATGCTTATAATACTGCAATTCTTTCGAAATAGCTAACTAGAGCGTATATAATATTGGTATCGTGTCGGACGATTCATATGGCAAAATCAATACAGGAGCTAAAAAAAATAGAAAATAAAAATAATAAGAGGTAAGACGATATTTCGTATGAATTTGCACCTGAAAATCTAGAACAGCCTTTATGTTAAACCTACTCATAACCAGTGAAACTAGAACTCATCTAAATTATTACTAAGAGCGCAATGAAGTATATAACTTTTTGAGAATCGTATATAGAGCTTATGAAGTTTTAGTTCAAGATAAATATTCTTACTTAAGTAAAATATTATTCTCACATTACGGTAGCTGAATAGACTAATGTTTCAAAATTCAATGTTGACATTATTCAAAGCTATATATGTTCATTAATATTTTTATCTTTACATTTTATTAATTCTAAACAAATAAATAAAATTTACTTACAGGCAGATATGAAAATATGATTATTATTTATTTATTTTTCCGATTATTTGAATATTTAACTAAATTAATGAATTCCCATCGACTGAATTATAATGAAAAATCGGAATTAAATACGTAAGTGCAATGATCGAACCATAAATTAAATCTTGATTTTTGATTCTTGACGAGTCCATTTATCTTGTAGCCGAGACTTGCATAAGGATATAATGTCAAGCGAACAGCCGACTAGCATTTTTTTAAATTTTGCGACTATTGCTTCGCATGGTGTATTGAAGTAAACGGTAACCAGTAGATTATAATAACAGTTTTATAACGTAGGTATGTACATTATATATATGAAGGCTTACGTTTTATTGCAAGCTTTTCTTATAAGTAACAGTGGGAGGCTACAGATAAAAAAGCGCACTAATAATTATTAACTTAATATTAAAATAATATTAAATTAATTACAGTATACTACGTATGAGTTCAATTTTTGTGCTTTTGATCGATAATTCCCAATAATTTTGGAAAATAATACATGTTCATGTTTAAACAATGAGTCTCTTTAATATTTTTGTAGGTATTTTATTATGTTAAAATATTCATAGTAAGTAGCACAGCAAACGACTAAAAAGTTTATAAATTAAGATTATAGTTTCTATTAATAATTATTAATATAGTATAAAATAATTAACATGTATCTAACGTGAAAATAGATATTAATAAGTATTAAGTATCTATTTTCACGTTAGATATATGTTTGTAAGAAAATTCATGTGATCTAAAAAAATTTGCCTTGCAGTTTAATATACGCTATCTGGATTAAATAAATTGCTTTAAACCTTTCTTTAATATATTTTGAATTTTATAAAAAGTATGTTTTTTAATAATATTCGATCTATATGTAAGAGTATATACGTACTTATGTATCTATATATATAGGGTACACTTAAACGCATTGCTTGTATATGTATTGGAGGTATACTTAAATTTAAATACTTGTATATCTATATAAATAGGGTCATACTTAAATGTACGTGCTTGTAAGTCTATATACATAAGGGAATATTTAAATGTATATCTGTATATATAAGTTGGAGAAGCTCGAGCGCCCTCTCGGTATTAAAATGTCACTATATTTAGTGACGTTAGCGTAATACATTTTCAGCACAAAAATCTAATGACTTTCCTATCTCGTTCAGCCTCCTTACTATAGTCTCCATGCACTTTTAGGAAACTGGCCTGCCGCCACTGCCTTGGCGCACGTATTGCGCAGGCGCGAGAATTGGAGAAGACGTTCGTCGGAGCGAGCGAGTGGAGAGTTCAGTTAGTGTGTAGCTTCCACCCAAAAAGCATTTGGCCAGAGGTTAATAAAGGTTTTTCAACTACACCCCGGTGTCTTTTCGAACCTCCAACCGTCCACTCCTCATCCGCACGAATACACACAGGCTCGACGCCTACATTTGGAGACCCCGAAGTGCGCCAGGACTAGGGCAGAGGAGGACGCAGCAACAGCGAGCGACGCACGGAGAGAGACGCCTCGCAAGTCGCGCGAGTGTACGCACGCGACTTTTGTCGCAGAGGACGAGCACCGGGAGAGGAAAAGCCTCACCACCAGCAGCTGCGTACCCGCAGCGCTCAATGCCAACGAGCTGTAGCCGACCATCGTCGGTGCAGCATTTGCAGGAGAGAGCAGCTACTCGCTCAGCCAGCCGCCATCTTTTCACACAGAGAGCTTCGTAGCCACAACGTCGAGGCGGCATTCGGCAAGCGGCGAGAGCAGCTCCACATACAGCGCAGCCGTCTTCTTTTTCAACACGGAGAGCGACGCAGCCACAGCGTCGAGGCGGCGTTTAGCGAACGGTGGGACTCACGGCTGCCATCTTTTCTCGCAGCGACCAGCAGCACCGAGCAGGCCGGCTTCAACGCGGCGCAGCCTGAGTCGACCTAGTCCGAGATCTGTCATCGTAAAAAAAGTGGTTCTGGACGTGTTCGCAATCTGTTGATGACCTGCTGCTCGAGCTCACCCGAGTGATAGTCAACACTACGGATCTCACCGAGAAAGCGGACCTTAGACTGGAGGAGGTCCATCTTGTTGAGTTTGACGAGAAGTTCGGTGGAGGCAGCCGCGAAAGAGATTTGAAGATACGTCGCCTGGTCAAGAGAACGTGCGGCGATCCAACATATACATTTCCAGTATTGTTTGTGAACGGTAAACTTGTAAAAAACTTATTCGCGTACGCAATTCCCTTCAGGATTTCTAAGAAAAAGCTCGACACTTTGTTAATGATGCACTGCTGAACAGAATAGTGTTGAATAAACGCGAATCCGGGAAAGAGGAAGGAGAAATGAATTTTTTAAGAGTCAAGCCTGATTATGAGGCATATGGTATTACACAAATTAATAGTGCGAGTTATGCGAGTGCACCAGTAATTCCTATAGTTGCTTTCCGCTTCCCCGAGATTCTGCGAGGCGTAAATAAGCATTTAAATACAAGAGACATACTTAACTTTATAACAGCACTTGAGGGTCATCGCGAAACAGCTAGAATTATAGGTGAAATAGAATTTGACACTAGTCTTGATAGGTATCGAGATGAAAAAGCGATTAATCGCATGTACGACGACTCGAAACAATTTGTATTTAAGAGTATGACGTTTGTAGAAGCGGCAGTCGAGATTGATGATTCAATACTTAGAAAAATTTTAAGTTTTCAATCCGATAAGACGATTTCTAAAGATAGAAAAATATATGTTAAATGCATTAATTTAAGAGGAGTTAGGATATCTGCAACAACAATCAAAGAGATAAGTAATAACTTTAGCGCAACGGAATTGGTCATCGGAGAGACGACTGGTTATTTCGAAATGGATTTAAGTGTAGAAGGCGTTAAGCGTTTAGAATTTTATGATAACAGTCTCGTGCGATTGAAATGCTTGGGGAGTTCGTCACTAAAAAATTTAACTTTTTTAAAAATTAAAAATTGCGGCTTGATTGAAGTAGATGTGCTAATGGAATTCATTGAAGATAATGAAACACTGAAAGAGCTGTATGTGATTGACTGTTTAAGCATTGATATCGACACACATATCTGGCAGTTGCTGGAGAGGGTATTCAACACCATGAACTGTATAGAGATTTTTCACTTTAGTTATTTCGCGAGAGAAACTAATGCTCTGGATTTTTTTCACGAACCCGTGTTTCATGAGAATCACTGGTTAATTGAAATTAGTTTGGAAGGTAATAAATATGTACAGCAGTCAATACCGGAAGTAGTGAGAAAAGCCCGGAGACTCCAAAGATTAAATGTTTAGCGTACGTCCTATACAGGGGTGTTGGACTTTTCTGCATTGCGTTATATTGAACTGATTAAAATTATGTATAATGCGCAAATTAATGCTAACCTTGATACGTTGCTCGATTCCTTCGTAAAAAGCGTCCTAATCAAAAACGAACTAGGTAAAAATAACAGAAATAACAAAAGTTTTTCGATCGACTTTGTCTATTACATAATAAACCGCGTAAACGAGTTTAGATTCCACGCGAAGGGATGTAAAGTGCACCTCCAGAGATGGGCCGAACGAGAATTTAAAGAAAGAGGCGCGGTACTCGTCAATCGCAGGGCAGAGCTGGAGTATCCGATAAGCTACATGCAGGATGCAACGGAGTCATGACATTAGCGTGCGTAGGAAAGGAATATTTAAGTAGGTAGTATAGATTCCTGTAATACAAGTTCCTATTTAAAGATGTGATGTAAAAACCAAAAGACTGTTTGTAAAGTCGACTGAAGTAAGATGTAGTTAAAAAGAATATTTTGTTAAAGACTATTAACAAGCGTTAAGCGCTATAAGTATTTTTTTACTTAGAAATTAAGTATATAAAGCTATCTGTAACGCATACGTGCGACTTTTTAATGACGTTAATTAAAAGCATGGTAACTGTGATAAAAAGAAAGGAAAGGAATATTGTAAACCGTGTGCAACAAATAAAATATAGTTTATTTAATTGAACATCATTGGGGGAGCACTGTAGGCAACTGGCTGCTGCCACTGCCTTGGCGCACGTAAACGGAGAGTTCAGTTGGTGTGTAGCTTCCGCCATAGAA
>JAPYZA010005718.1:0-14943 GCA_030522685.1 Eupelmus azureus | reverse complement strand
CTCTCTCTCTGTCCGCTGGGGTGTGGCGGCTAAGCGAGAGTTGCGCATGCGCGCGCCTCCCCGAGATTGTCTTGTACAGTGTTATAACTTATACGAGAGCGACTGCGAGAGGGAGAGGGAGAGTCGCGGAGTGGGAGAGGAAGAACCGGCCGGCTGAGAGAGAGAGAGAGAGAGAGAGAGAGAGAGCGCGAGCGCGAGCGCGGAGAGGGCCTCGACGGCGTCGCACGCGCTTCGCTCCAGTCAGTGTCGTCTGGAATTTCGCTCCGAGCGATTATACTTACATACACACACACACACACACATACACAGTACGTAAGCGCAAGCGCTCTCTCGTCGCACAGGCCGAACGCGCAGCTCTCGCTCGACTCGCTCGTTCTCTCACCCCCCAGTCGCTCCGCAGCACACACAGAGAGGCACACGAGTCTCTTTCTCTGCTCCGTCGCTTTTTTTCTCACTCGCCCTTATAAACTCGCGCTTTTTCTAACCTCCACGGTTCGGAAAAAAGGACTCTCGTCCGTGCTCGCATTAGATACCCACCCGAGTTTTACCCGGTCGCTGACAAGATGACCATGGCAACGGAGACGGAGAACAACGGGCCGGCGCCCGAGACTAAGGACATCAAGGACGTGAAGGAGATGAAGGACGCGCTGAAGGACGAGACGCCGCCCGACAACAAGCAGGACGAGGCGGCCAAGGAGTCGTCGAACGAGAAGAAGGAGGAGGCCGAGAAGAAGCAGCCCGAGGACGGCGGGGTTAACGCCGCGGCGGCGGCGGCCGGAGGCGACGCCTCGGCCAACGCCGGCGCTGCCAACGCCGCGGCCGCCCAGGCCGCGCCGGCCAAAGCCGCCAGCGTGCATAAGCCGAATTTTGAGAAGGACGTCGTCTATCTCTACCAATTCCCGAGGACGAGTCTGCTGCCGAGCCTGTCTCCCTACTGCCTGAAGGTCGAGACCTGGCTCAGGCTTAATGGAATTAAATACGAGGTGAGTTTGGAAAATGCATATTTTACGGGGGTTTTTTTTTTTGTTTGTAGGAGGGTTGACAGGCCTGCGCGGCAGGGGCCTTTTTCCCCGGGAAAATCGCGCTTTTCCGTTGCGCAGGGGTTTTCGGAGTTAGGGGTGGGGGTCGGCCCTGCGCGCCGAGTGCTGCTTTGGCTGATTGTTTTTTCTCTCTCGGGGCGAGTGCGGCTGAACCGAAATTCAGAGGCTGAGAGTCGGGTTATTGGACTGAGTTTCGGTTGGGCGTTCGATTTGTTTTATTTGAATTGGCCGATTTGCGTTGTTGGGCGTTTAATTTAAAGCTGATTGAAACTATTTATTTATTACGATTAAGCGTTTCGTAGTATTTAATTTTTACGTTAATTTAAAAAGCGAAATTAACTAGTCGCTCTCACTATATACAGCATACCCACAGGTAGCTCGTCTACGTATTCATACGTTTACAATCCGACCCAAAATCCTCTAAATCTCCAACTCTCTCCGAACAACTATACACATCCACACTCTACTCCACGCAGAGCCAACAATGCCTGCTGCACCTTCAGCTCCAAAAAGCCCAGCCCCAGAGGCTCTTTTGTCTCCCAGGCCTCACTTGTTTTCAGAGCAAAAATCCGCCTCTCCTCGGGGGTTTGATCGATTCCTCGAACCTCCGCTTTGGCTCCCGCAAAAGGCGAATTACACGCGCACGTCCCGAGACTCTCGCTCTCTCTCTCTCTCTTTCTCTCTCCCAGGGCAGGATCCGTTCGATACTCGCGAGACGGAGAAAATGGCGCGAGGGCGGTTTTCGACCTGTGTGTATATATACAAGGGGCTTGACGCGCCCGCGCGACATTTAAATGTCGGTCTGTTTATGCGAGTAACCAGCTTATTGTGATCGTCTGATTTACGAGACAGAGGAACGTTTGACTCTCGCTGTTTACTCGCCGTGTCAAATTTTACGCCGGGCCAATGTTTTCCTTGACTCGGCGCTTTTTCTGCAGCCGAGAGGATAAGGATTCGTCGACGTTTGCCCAGAGATTAAGCCGTTGCTTTCGCCGAGGTGGTTTGGCAGCGTGTGGATTTAGGAGATAAAACGGAGCGCGCGATGTTTTTGCCGATTCGGAAATCAATGTTCAATATTATTTCTTCAGGTCGGAGGTGTTTATCGTTCGAAAATTTTACTCCAGTCCTCCCTTTTTTTTCGTCGAGATATCGAAATTTCTTCCTTATCGTTCGGGCACTCGGCAACCTTTTCTTATCTGTATCCTTACTTCCCTCCTGTCGTCGTATATTTCCGTCTCTATCGGGAATAACGACTCGTCCTATAACAGTTATTACTATTTCTATTTGTCCTATCAATTATCCCTCCCCCCGTTTTATCCACTCCGCGTTTCCCTTTTATTGAAACTCGCTCCGAAAAGTCTGCCTTTCTTCCCGATAATTGCCTTTTTCGCTTTCTACCCCCCCTCGTCCGTTGCCACCCACGGAAACGAAAAACCTTATTTTATCCGTTTTCTCCATTTCCTAGCGTTCCACCTTTCCTACGTATATACGCGCATTCCTGTCCTTTCCATTACTCTCCGGCTCTATATATCCACTTTATTTCAGCCGTGCGCGCGCTCCCTCGATCCTCCCTTATTTTATCCTATTATATAAAAGGAATTTCTCTTCCTTTTTTTCTCTCGGCTCGTATACGTGTTGCTCGCGTAGAAAAACGTAAAGTGGAATATAAATTTTATTCCCAGCTTCATCTCCGCTCAAAATATTGACTTTTAATATAACGAGCGCTACTGACGGGAGCTGTATCCCAGACTTACGAGCCTCCTCAATTCAATTCATCGCCGGGGGAGAGGAGAAAAAAAATGCAAAAACAAACAGCGCCTTCTATTTACGGGCCACACTTTCCACAATATGTACACTCCTTTCTTCCAGCCCTGAATCACCCTCGCCTCTCTCTTTCGTTCCTTCCTTTTTCCCCGAGCCCCGCGCTCCCTCCGTCTTCTTTCCTCCCCAAAAAACGGCTTTCCCCTTTTCTATTTATACATTCAATTGCTCCTTTCGTAGCCGCTTCCCCCGCATCCCCTCGCGCCAGCGTCTCGAGATCCTCGGGCGCGCGTATTAATATCTCGGGCTCGAAAAAAATTTGAAACACGCTCCTCCTCCTCTATCTAAATCACTCATTTCCAAGCGACATGCAGGCCGCGCTCCGCTGCTGCCAAGCTGCACCTCGCGTCCTTTCGTCGTTTTTGATGCCTCTCGGACGACTCCCTCTCACTTCGGAGCGGAGTACAGTGAGAGCTAAGAGTTTGTGTAGGAGAGGCTGGAGTGGTTGGGGGTAGGTGTGTGTGGCGTTGGAGATGGAGCGGGTTGGATTATGGTGATTAGAGCGTGGGAGGAGAGTTTTTTAGTTTGAATGGGATTGATTTTGTGTGGGTTATTATGGATTGGATTTATAGTGGCTAAATTATTTTGAGTGTTAATTTGTCAGTTGAAGTATAGATTTGATATCATGTAATATGCAGTTTGATGATTTAATTTGAATTATGTGCAAGATGAAACATTATTATGTTCATTTTATAATTAAAAAGAAAAATTGGTAGGATGATATTAGCTGTAATATAATAAAATGAAAAGTTAAATCCATTAATTTGAAATATAATTACTTAGTCAATATAATTTGATTTAACACAAGTGTTTTATTAGTTTAATCAATTTTTCATTTACCATACATTCCTGACAAGTACAACTTTCTGAACTAACTTCAAAATCTCAATCATCGATTTGTATAATAAATTGAGTTTGCAGTCCAATTCAAAAACCTACTTTAAAGTCCTCTAGATTCAACTCTATCCTAAGTAACATTCCCTCAAAAGTGAAGTTGTTAACAAAGTCAATTCTACATTTATCCAAGTAAGTGCAGGGACCCGCTTTTATAGCCTCTCCCCGCAAATTTCATTAGAATTTCAAAAACTCGTAATCTACTTTAATTCACCACGCCGCCTCCCCAAATGCACCCAACCCATTCATAAATAAACCACAACTCCCAAACCAACCTCAACAAAACAAAAAAAAAACAAAAAAACTTCAACAAACTCCATATAGCCGAACCACAGCCAGCCAACTCCCCGAAAAACTTTCTCCCCAGGCTGTACCACCCGAGCGACGGTGGCGGCGGCAGCCGTACAGCGTACACAACTATATACTCGCTCTCTCGTGCGCGCGCAGGACGCTGACTGCCCGCGTACACACAGACAGAGCGAGCCTCTCGTGCGTGCGCGTGTACCCGACGCTCGCTCCTCGCACCGAAAAAAAAACCATCTGTGTGCGTCGTCGGAGAGAGAGAGAGAGGAGTTGGAAGGTCGATCGGGAAAAAGGGACTTGCCGTCGGCGCTGCCGCCGCTCCTCTCGCTCGGCTCTTTTATGTGTGTGTGTGAGAGTAGCGCGCGACAGGCCGTGCACTGCTCTCTTTCGAGGGGGCCTGTTTTGAAGGATTTTCGGGGCTAGTTAGGAATGCGTTTTGGATGGGTTTTTTTTAAGGGGGGTGGGTTTGGGCATTGTTGGTGTGGAATTTGGATTTCTTTTGTTTTTTTTATTCGTTTTTTTCGGTAATTGGGATGATTATTTTTTCAGTTGATGATAAAGTTTTGAAAAATTATTAACATAATTGAATTAGTATTGACTAAACTTTTTTATTTATGATAGAATAATTTTTTGAAAGCATATAGACACGCGTCTAAGCCATTCCAACTCCGACCATTAACACACGAGCACCACGCACGAGCCAGACCGCGTATATTTCTCCACAAATCCCATCGACACCCAACAAAAAAAAGGCAATCCCTTTTATTCTCTACCTGCAGACTGCTAATTCTGTAATTCCACAAAATTTCCCTCCTCTCTGCTCTTTTTTTTCGCCTCGCGCTCGCAGGTGGGCTTCTCGGCGAAAGTGGCGAGACACACGGAAACTAGTCTGCACATACAAACCAGCGGGAGCAGCGAACGAGAGAGCCAGACCGCCGAGAATCGAGAGAGAGAAGTAGTAGGTAGTAGTAGCAGCGCGTGCGGTGGCGAATATTCGCCGCTGGATTATCGATCCGGAGCGCCGAGGCTTCTCTTTTATTCCTCTGCTCGCGCTGGCTCGGCTCTCTCCGCAGGCGGAAGACCTTTTCTCCTTTTTTTTTTCTGGAGCGTTTCTCCGATCGGTTTTGGCTTGAGGTCGATTGTTATTTTCGCGCACGGCGATAAGGTGTCGTGTGAGAGGAAAATTTCGAGAGAAGTGGGTGTGATTTATGGGAGCGCGGAGGGTGTTGCTTCGATGTATGATGAATTGGCTGGATTATGGGCGAGGCTGGTTTTTATTTCTGGTGTATAGACGTCTGACTGCGAATGTCGCTTTTCGAAAATGGTAATGAGTCGAGGTTGTGGGAATGGTTTGGGAATTTGCCGTTTTCGCGGGAAAAAAGTTCGAGGATCAGTGAAAGTTAGCGAGCTGCAGTTCGTTGGGTGTAGCATAACTTTTACTTTGTTCGCGAGCTTTCCGATATTTTTCAGTTTGCTGAGCGACAGTACACACATTCCATTGTCAACACAGCTGATTATCTTATCGGGAAGTAGCGAAATGTCAATCGAACCGAAAGTAAATGCAAGTTTTCATTCACTCGGCGCTAATCAATAGGTGACATTCATAGTCGCATTAAGCAGCGTTTTGTTGAGCTTGTTTATCAATCCGCCGATGAAACGAAGAAAATCAATCCTTAAACCGCTTATTGTTCCAATGACTCAAACCTTTCAGCACACTAATATCCACCTCTTCCCACGCGAATGATGCTCGTTCAATTGGCGAGCGCGTTTCAGCTGCATCGGTAAGTGTGTAAAATAAAGTAATAGGAATAAGTCATGCGCGTTATTGATAATAAGACTGAGCACACACCGGCGTGTACACTCATCTTATGAATTGTTAAAGCCGTCGCTTTACACACGGATAAAGCGGCACAAAGTGAGTCATTGTTTAACTTTAGCTCGCGGTGTATTTTCACTTTTACACCTCTTTCTATTTAAACTGGAAAAATGCCGCTTCTAAGAATAAGCGTGCGCTTGAAAAAAAAATCGTTGAGCGAAAATTCGAAAGGCATTTGCTTCCTGCGTGGTTTTCCGATCTCGAGCGGTAAAGCGGGAAGCGATCATTTTGCGCTATCAAGTTAAATTACTTTCCTGCGCTAAATGTTGCAACTTTACCGGGAATAACGTATGGAATTATCGCTTAGATCTGGGTCGTCTTGTTACCTACATTTACGACTGGCTGCCGTGATTTTACAGTCACTGTGGCGAATTTATATTGATTACAACCAATGAGCTCGCGAGCTTTTGAATAGAATGGAGCGACTTTGATGCAGGCTTAATATTCTTTAAATTGGAATTTCACTTGCGTTTATAGCTACTCGCTCTATGTCATTTACGGGCTTTTAAGAGCGTACTTAATTTTGATACTTAATGACGAACGAGTTTATTAATTAATTTTTAACGAACTAATTACTAAACCGCAAAGTAAAAACTAAGTTACGCAAAAAAAGTCATAAACAAAAAATCCACCCCTAATCAGCGACTTACAGCAAATAAAAAAGAAAAAAGTCAAGACTTCCGCGATCAACACCCCGATACGATACGCCTCACTGTAAGTACCTATCGCTTTTACGAGCCCGGTTACGCGAAATTACCCGGCTCGCAGGCCCACGAGCAGCCCGCTTCCAAAAATAGCTCTGTCGCCAAGTCCAGAAAGCGGGCATTCCACCCTCGCTAGAAAAACCTTAAAGCCCCCCGACTTATACCTGCGCAATCTCGTTCTCCCAGTCTCTAGAGCCTCGGCACTCTCGGCTGAAGCGAAAGGGGGTCAATCGAAGCCACTTATTACAAACCGTACGTGGTAGTCGAAGCTGCCGCTGCTGCTCTCGCGAGTGCAGTGCCCGGATGTGCGCGCCCCCTCCGCGAGAAGGGGTCGAGGATTTTCGCCGGTCGTTACCCGGTTATTGGCCGGCCGAGGCTGAACCCGCCGCTCTCCGGGGGCTGTGTGGAGATATAGATGATGCGCGCGCAAACTGCGCGCGCTACCAACCTGGAATCGCTTTTCCGATATCCGACTCTACAGGCCGCTGACTCGGGCGGTGGGTGGGTGTCTCTTCGAGCAGGTGCTGGAGGTGGCGGTTTCATTGTTCTTTGAAGTGAGAGACTGGGTGGCTGGGATGAAGGGATGAAGGGATGAGGTGTCCGGTTGGCGGGAGTGTTTTGATTTGGGATAATGGTGGAGATGATGAGGTAGAGGAGTTGGTGCTCTAGAAGCTTAAGGGGTTATTACACTGATGGAATTAATTTTTTTTTTTGTAATAAGTTAGTTTTTTCTATGTGTTTTTATTTTTAAGATATGTACTCATTAAAAATTTACTAATTTTATATTTGAATATGTATATAGTAATGTACTATAAGAACTCGAACTTTAGATAAGTGGATATCTGTAGATCTAAACGTTGAATCGATCTAGAGTTTAACAAGAGTATAATTAAAGATAAGAATTAATTTTGCATGATTCTCGAGTCTTAAAGTTTATTAGCACGCTATGGAACAACTACCTTAATTAAGCATTTTCTTATTGTACGTTTCGTGCAATCAATATTTTCAGTCTAACTGCACATTTGCTTTTTCTCAAGTTTTTAACTCTGTACATTGTACAAAAGTAGCGATACACACCCCTATTAAACTCTTTTTTTATTTAGAAGTATACATACAATATTTTACCGGCGAGTTTTATGCCTGATAAAACGAGGTCGTAAAAAAGAACGAGAGAGGCTTGTTTGAATCCCGCGAGGAGCAATAAAACCACACACGAGCAACGCGCAACACACTTTTACAATTTTATGAAAATATTAATCATTGATTTAGCCGTATGAATTATTTACAGATAATCCAGCGTCTTTTCTTTATCGAACGGTTTAATGGAATCTTGACTTTTATGGCGGCGTTCAATTAATACTCGTGCAAACATCGGACTGCAAATAGATAATTACTAAAATTTATCGTTATCTTTAGATTAGCAATGTTAAATGTAGCCGTAATTAATTATTGATTAAGCCTAGGGTCACGAAGGGATGTAGATTTAAAAAGCATCCAAACGCAATATCGTATAATCGAATAATCTAAGACGATCAATATTTAATGTGGCTCGGGCATAGCAACTACTACTAAGGATGTATGAATAACATATAAAGCCGCCCTTGCGTGAAGCATGCAATTCGATGTTAATCTCAAAAAATTTTTTAAAAAACAATAAAATACGGAGCTATTGATGTGTGAAGTTTCACGAACGATACAACTAATTACTTTCGGAGAAAATAATTATCAAATGTGTTCATGCTCCAATAAGTAATTCACTCTTATCAAAATCAACTACATAGCTATATATAAAAAAAGAAATCTATAAAATATAATATGCAAATGTTAAACACATTGTTATATTTATAGACAGACAGAAAACGAACGGAATCGTTTATTTTGACGAGCACCGGGGCAGAAATAAAAACTTATCGATCCCGAATTAATCCATAGTAAAACCCGCAGTCACCAGCCATAAACACCGAGAGCTATATCTTTCAATCACACCGAGATAAGAAAAATTCATGCACGCTAAAATTCAAATAGTCAGTCGTCCCGCCACACCGGCCTTTCAATACCTTACCTTGCTCAACGCTCAAAAAAACTTATCCAGTAAAATGATCGCACGCAGAGCCGAGCGCCCGCATAATAACAGCTCTCGGCTTCTCCGAACTCCGGCATTACTCCGGCGTAACTCCGGAAAAAAGAAATTACGCTCGTCGCCTTAAGGGCGTCTATACACGTCGGCCTGCACGCGTGTACGCGCATATCATGTATTGAGAGCCCCGTACTTGTATACGCAACGAGGGTTTGCCTCTGCCCCTTTCGCCCCCTACTCTAACGTAACGGGGGGTGTGACGCGACGACCTGGCGTCGACGCGAGGGGGGTAGAATCCGGAATCGCGAGCGAGCTCTGGAAAGAGGGTGTGAATATCGTTGGCCGAGGCTTTGAGAGTTCTTTCTTTCTCCGCGGGCTTAGAGGGTGAGAGCGAAGGGATCGTGGAGCGAGATGCCCCTTTTACGCTGGATCGGAGGGGAGGAAGGTGTTAATACGATTAGAGCTGGGTTTGACGATCGCTTGGGATGAATGGCTGTCGATCTTTTGTTTCAGGAATACGCGGGTCGATTGTTTGAAATATCGGGGGTATTGTACGGGCACAAGGGGTTTTTGAATTCGAAACTTTGAAAATGTAGAGTAGTTAATCATTTTAGTATTCAAAGTTATAATCTCTCTTCATTGAAAGTAATGTAAAATCACATAGTTGATAAATTAGAAGATAGAATCAAGATCCATTAATGCGAGTAAAATTATACGTTTTAAATTAGTATTGAAGGACCTATCCGCTTAAGCCAGACAATGGACATAGACAATGAGCCATGAGTTGCGATGACTGTCGCATTCTCCAAATTAGTATCGGCCTTTTATAGAAAACTAGCTTCTATTATACTCCCTAAGTGCGCCAAATTCGCTTTTCTTTCACTTAGCCCATTCCAGTCTATCGCCCGCACAGCAAACCCCGAAAACGCCGACTCACGGCTCATCCATTTCGCCTTCTTCAAACACACCAAATCCACTTCCTCGACACCGTTGTAAACACGCTCAATTAAGTACCCCACTCAACCCTAAATCCAACCATTCCTCCTAATTTTCGCGCACCAAAAATATCCCCTTAATACGTAACACACCCTATATACTCCGCTCTCACGCCGCCACTATTAAAATCGATCTCCAGCGTAAAATCTCAGGAGCACAACGGGGAAGAGATAAAGAAGCGTAGATAGGCCTTCGGCGTTCGACTTTTGCTCGACGAGCGAAAGAGAATGCCCTCTCGAGGATATCTCGGATTACACGCGCGCTTCGAGCCCTCGCGTAGCGCGTGTGTATACCTGGCCCCTTGGAATATTGGGGTAGGAAGAAGAGAGGTCGAGGGGTTTATTGTTGCCAGGGCGGGGGAGATGTCGAAGCGTTTTTCCGGGAGGGTATTGATGACAACAGGGATGGTTTGAGGAGAGCTGGACGATGCGCGCGTGTTGTAGCCGGGAATTGATTATTATGGTTAAGTGAAAGTAATGCGTTTACGGGAGGGGTAATAAGGCCAGGCGGTGGATGGCAATATTCGGGAAGTTTTAGCTGGGTTATTGTGTATGGGGCTTGGATTATGTTGTAGGGAAGTTCGTAAAGTTTGGGAGTAATTTGTTTTTATTGCAATGACTTGGGTTCTTTTGTTTTTGGGGAAAGAAAAAGTTTCCTTTTTCTAGCAAAATGAACTTTCTTCTTCAATTTTTAGTACAATAAAATACTGGCAGTTTTTTTATTTTTCAAATAAGAATGAAACTAACAACCTAAAACATACGTTTGAATATTACGTTTCAAAATTGTTAAGCCCAATAATTCGCAAATAATGAATTTCAATAATCAATAAGCGCCAAACTCGTTAAACGCATTTCCCGCTCAGTCCACCAACTCTCCCGGCCACTAAAAATCAATAAAAGTCAAAAATCAATAGAGACCCCAACAGCGAAAACATTTCAACTCCCCATCCACACCGCGTCCGCTAAAAGAAGCACCTAACCTAACCAAAAAAAAAATGAACAAGGAATCCCGACTCGACAAATTCGCTCTCAAACAATCCAGCCCGGACAAATTTCCGGCACTCGACGCCCCGGCGCTCGGCCCCAAATCGATATATACACCCGAGAGAGAGCCGCGGCTCCTATGAAATTTCACGAATTCGGTCCTCGAGAAAATTCCCGGCGCGCGCGCAGAGACCGCAGAGCGAGAGCGAGTATATATACGGCGGAGAAAGAGAGGGAACTAGAGCGAGACAGAAGGCATTGTCCGTCGCGCGCGGGATTCCTTTGTCGATGGGTGGATTGCCCCTGCTGCAGGCAGTCAGCAGCGCGCTAAGTAAATACCTGGCTGCACGCGGAATCCGCGCGCTCGTCGCCCACACCGCGGTCGGACCATTGCCCCCTTCTTGGTCTTTTACGCGTAGTTGGGGCTGATTACTTGGGCGAGATTGTCGAGAAATTTCCAATTTTTTATACCTGGAGTGAAAGTTTTGTGGGTGCGAAGTGGATGTAGATTACCGGGAGTAAGGAGAGGTTGAGGGAGCCGCGAGGGGCTAGTGTGTTTAGGGTCGCTGAGCGAGGGCGATGGGAAACTTGGGCGTTTCGTTTTGAAAGATCGAGATGTAGCGAATTTGGAGAGCCTGCGAAGTTCTGATGTATGATTAGAGATGCTTTAGGCTGATGGTGGAGCTCGAGTTGTAGCCAGAGGATGGTTGTCTGAATTTTAGATGTGTGATTGTTTCTGTCGTGCAGATTAAATGTGTTGTTCAAAATTTAATTTTCTTTTTGTTTATTGACGTTTTGGCCAATGAAAGTTTTAATCAACACCTGTGAGTCAGGTAAAATAATATTAATGTTTTCTCTCCAGACCGGCTTAGAACCAAAACAAACAAAAAATCTCAAGTTTACATTTGGCATGTTTGGAAACAAGCCCTCTGAAACCGTGTATACCTTATTGACTCTGCTATATAGATTGCAAACTGGTCAATGTTTTCAATATTTTTATTTCACTAGCCAAACAACACCCAAGCTTCTCCCTCAAATTTTCGAGGTATCCAACTCCAAATCGACCAACATAAATGAATCGAACTACAAAATCGACGCATCAGACCGCTACATCCACTGCTTACCTCGCACGCGACGACCGTTAGGAGGAATCCGAGGCTCGCAGGAAAAAGCCGACGACAGCCGCGACGTCGTCGGCAGAGTGTAAACACAGAGGCTCGCGCGCGCTCGACGGCTCCGCTCTCTATATCCCCCACCCCCGCCAGGCGCGAAGGTGAAACGCGAGAGCTCCGGATTAGGCCGTGCCGGCTCGTTAGCCTACGCGCGAGCGCAACTCTCTCGTTTCCTTCCTCCTCTGCGTGCCTGCGCATACCGGAAGAAGCGGGACTCTGCCGGCGTCTGCGGTGACCGCGCGAGTTGCTGCACGCGCCGGGTTGTGTATAGTTGGAAAAAATTTTTGTCTTTGGGAAGTGGTGAGCGAGGTTTGAGGTTGGGGGGTCAGGTCTGACGTAAGGGGGGTTTGGGTTTATGGGGATAGTAAATGTAAATTTTGTGAATTATGCAGGAAAGTGCGCCTGGTTGGGGTGTATTAGCTAATATGTTGTAAAAGGATTTTTTATTGTTATGATTAACACGCATAATGGTTCGAGGCAATAGCTGGTTTAAAAATGTTGCGGCTAATGGAAATTTTAATGTGGCTTGTCGTAACCGTTTCGCTGGGCTATTGTAGTAAATAATGCGAGTAAAATAATTATTTTATAATGTCTCGGTAATTTTGAGTACGATAATAATCTACCGTAATAGCGTATTAATGGTATCGCAATAAAATTTTGTCAATTTAGAATTAAGATTTACTGCTCGGTTAAACCTAGCGGCACCACGTAAGTGTCCTTAATTACCACTAATTAGTGTACTTATTATATACAATTTTTTTGTGAAGAATTTGTAAATTTGAAGAACGATATTTTGCCGAAAGATAAGGACTTAGCGATCATATTTATCCAAAACATTTTAAAAGTTCATTTTTATTTGCAATGTGACTTGTAAAAAGAATAGCGGAAGTCGGTAAGGTGCGGCGTGTGTTAGCATCGGTGCCAAAACCACCGCAAAGCAAGATAAAACTTGAGCACGTAAAAATTTGCAAGACGAAGGCTGCCTTGCGAGCCACTCGCGATTCCAGAACAAAGGACATTCTTGTGTTAATGTCTCAATATTTCCTATTTGTAAGTCAATATTATCCCCCTCGCTGTATTTAAAATGCACGCTTTGCATGAAAAAATAGTCGAAGCCGGGCATTCGCGACCCAGAAAGTATTCAAAAATTCAACATTTTTCCCTCGCGCCAGTTTTCAAGTTAAAAAAAATCCTCCAACTGTCAATATAATTAAACAAAAATTAACCAAACAAAATTGTTAACAAGTATCCAAACACTTTCCTCACCCCAATCTACACACCAAAACGGCATAACTCTCATAATAAAATACAAGCCCCATACCCAGCGCTGCACTGCGCGACATCGGTTTATTATTGGCCTCTATATTAGCGCGCTATGCGGCAGCGATTGCGATCGAACCGCCGATAAGCATCAGGCCAATCAACCCCCCCCCCCCTCTTCAGAAATCTTCGCAGCTCTCGCGCCTGCACGCACGACGCTAATAATAAAACGCGAGCCGGCCTGAATCTCTATATACCCTCTCCTTCAATAACAAGTTCGTTTGTCTTAATTGCCATCGAGAGAGCCGAGCGAGCGCGCACCGGCTGCATGTATTTTGCTCGCGCGTGTGTGTATATAAGCGCGCGGCGCGTTTTTATCGGGGGCGCGGTGTGCAAAACAACTTTTGCGCGTGACGCATGCCGAGGATGAGTTCGATCGGATTTTTATTGGGGCTGGGCAGTGCTGCGCGAGGTTGGATTTTTTTCGGGGGGAATGCGTATAGCCGTAAAGGAGTGAGTTATGGCTTTGAAAAATGGAGATCGGTGTTTGATGTTTTAGAGGTTGTAAAGTCTTGCTTGTTTTGCGGGGATTGAGCTGAGTGTATTGATTTATGGCTTGCGGGATTATTCAATTTGGATCGGTTGAAAAGGGGATATAATTAACTATTATTAATAAATGTGCTGGATGTACCAATTTGGATACAGTAGTCATCGTGCATATTTTATGTTATCACTTGGACCAAAATAAACTTTATGTCAGTCAAGGAGTTATCGAATGAAAGTTTGATAAGATATTTATTACACAGCGGTTAGCGAAATTATCACTTTCGCTTCTATATGCGCGAAATTTTATATCAAATTATTTATGCTCAAAGGAGTGACGACAAACAATTAACTGCGCAGTATGTAGAGCAAATTTGCAATTATTAACCAAACATAAACCTTGACTAATCTCCTTGAAAATGCGACTTCCTCTCTTATTTTTTAAATGCATATCTGTCGTAAAAGTACAGACGAGTAAAGTACGGCGCGCATGCGAGCCGTATATATATGTATATGTATACCGTTGTAGCATACATACTCAGACAAATAAATGTACGTTCGAGCCGTCCGTTTGTTTCGCCAAACAAGCGAAATTACAGGCAATCTCGATGAATTTCCGGTTACTTCTGTCTTTTTTGCTCCCCTCCCGCGCTCGTTCCTCTTTCTCTGTATGTATGTATATACTTTTGGGGACGGTGAGCGCGCACTTAAACGTCTGCATTCCATAAATTAATTTGTGTACATGACGATTGTAAATTTGGTTTTATGATCCGAGCTCGTACAAAGAAAAGTGCTGTTTATTGACGGATTGACGTAAACACAAGAGCGGTTTGTCGTGGATTTAAAAAATTATTATTCTTGAAATGAAGTAGCAGTCAACAAAGTAATAAGATAATTTCAAAAAACAAAAGATATCAGTTGTTTTCAACTCGTTATTCTTAAACTAATTTACAAAATTATCGACAAAGATGACTAACAAAACCAATATTACAGCTCGAATATTTTTCACCTAAATCCCAAAAAACAATATTGACAACACCTGTCTCTAATCAAAAAGAAAAAATTGCCCATCTCAAACTCGCAAAACACGACTCACTCTGCTAAAAATACCGCACGCTCTCCAAACAAAAATTCAAAAAACATCACTCAAACTCTCCGTCCTTCCCAACACAAAACAAAAACCCAGCCGATCGATCTCTGCCCAAACCCCCCGCGACCCGCCAAAACAAAAAAAAAACCTACATATCCACAGCCGCGAGCGTTCGATTTTCGCA
>JAPYZA010005717.1:0-12417 GCA_030522685.1 Eupelmus azureus | reverse complement strand
GGTTTTCTGTTTGGATTTTTATCAAATTAGGATGGGGAGTAGATTTGGTTGAGGGGTTGAAGGATTGAGGAGCGTAGGTATTTAAATATTTTGATTAAGTTTTCCATGTTTTGTTTAGGGCTTCTAATTATGATTATTTAGCGTAGTTTAGAAAGTTATATTGATATTGTATTATTGAAAATTCATGCGTAACTTACAAAAAAATGAGCTATATTGCAAGATTAACGTAGTTAGAGTCATATTTATAACCACTCCCCATTTAATTTAATTGATAATCAATTAATTATATCTCATTGTGAAAAGAGCAAAAACCCGCTTATTTCAACAAAATAAAAATAAAATAAAACATCGCAAGTACCCTTGTTCGATTTCAATTTCAAATTTCCCGCTCATCGCGCAAAATCCCGCACTAATGCCCTCAAATCCTTTATCCCTCGGGCTATCTCTCCGGCGCGCAAATATCAAGGCCTAAAATCAGCTTTCGAAAGAATTTAATACCTCCCAGCCGTTCTTTCGTGCCGCGAGGTTACGCAAAAAGTTTCACCCGCTCGGCGAGCCTTTTTATAAGAAAATTAACTGCACTTATTTAACCATAAACTTCTCGAACTTTAACTCTCCACTTAATCTTAACTGGCTTTTGGCAAAGTTAACCCTATGGCTTTTTGCGATTTATACGCGCTTAAAGTTTGCGCTAAAGCGATATAGCCGGTATCGCTGCTCCAGAGCCGGCCTGGCGCACGCGACGACTTTGGGCATCACGATTTTCGAGAATGGAATTGTGCGCCCTTATCCTTGGGCCGAAGTTGGGCGGGAGGAAAAAAATCAGTCAAGGCTCGAGAAAATACAGCGCCGGCTGGCGCCTGCCCACGTCTGTCTGACCGCGTTGACTTTTACTACTTGCCTGGCGTGTGTTGGTGTGTTTTTGCTTGACGTTTTGGTGTTGTGCGAAGTGCGGTTCGATTATGTTTTATTTTTTTTTTTGTTTTAAGTTTCTTCAGGGACGGTGAGCGAGGTCGATTTTGCTCTGAATGGCAATTTTCAGGGGTAATTGTTGTTAAGAGTGAGCTTGGTTATTTGGAATTTTTTTTATTGAAGTTAAAGAGTAATTTTGAAATGATTTTACAAAGTTAATTTTTCGCGATGAAAATCGTTAAGTACGTAAGTGTAAATTTTCTTAAGTGAACGCAAATAGCTTTTATTCAATTTTCTCCTTCATTCTAATGTTAGTTAAAAGCTTATAAATTTGAAAAATAATGAAGAATCCCCCTTGACAACATTCTGAAATTTAATCTTAAAAAAATGTATTTTTCATTTCACAACAATTAACGTACCCTCATAAAAATGTCCCACATACACAAACAAATTAATCCAAACCCAGAAACGAATACTTCCCAATTTTTCCACCCAATCCAACAATCCAGCCATACCCTCTCCATTACAAACCTCGTCCGTCCAACCACCCAGCCCAAATTGAAAGCCAAAATCAATAGCAATTCAATCAAAAGTAAAAGCGACTCGAATCGATCATTTATAAAACTCCGTATCGCCACGACCGCGCGCTCTTTTATACACCCCCCCAACCGGATACCTCACCTATCTCCCCGTTCAATCCCTTAAAAATTAATCGCCCCGGCAAAAACAAATCGTAAATTTCGGATAGAGGGTCAGACACGGACACAGGGACACCGAATCGTGTGCGAGCTCAGCTGGCCATCTTTCTTTTGCGTGCGTGTCACCCGCTTCTCGACCTCCTCTCCCGCCCCCATTTCTCGAGGCAAAAGGATACGACTCGACGACGATTTACGGCGCCTCGGGAATCCGACGAATGCCGCGCAGGGCCGAGATGTCCGTGTATTCTGCAAGGCAAAGGTATCTTCTGGGACGGCTGCAGTGGACGGAGAGTGTTTTTTATTGGGGGCTAGTTGGTGGATTTTTTGGTGGGTTCGGTTTGGTTTTTTTTCTTTTTGGCGGGTGTGTATTTATGGGTGGATGTGATCTATGTTGGGATAGTTAGCTGGATTTAGAGTAGATGTGGTTTTTGTTTTTGACGGAATTTAAGGAAATTAATGTGAAAAATGTATTGCCGGGGTATGAGTAATAGTTTCGGTCTGTTTAAGAGGGACATTTTAATGTGAGCAAAAAACTGAATATATGTGATTGTATAAGTAATATGGGGTGGACTATAAAGAAAATAATGGTTTTTAGATCTTATGAATACTATATATTCTACTTGAAAGTCAACAAGCTATTTCGCTCTACGTATTTATGAACCATAAGCGATTTAATTATTCATCAAAACTCGCATAACAACCAATAATGGAGCATTCAAAACCGCGTTATTTGATGATTTATTATGAATCAGTTACGAAAATTTCTCAAAGCGTTAAATTATCTAACAAATTGGTTATAGAACGATTCATTAAAAACTTTAAGAGATTTAAGAATTTCAAAAACGTTCTTATAACTGTCAGATTCGTTCGTTTGTTCTTCGCTTGCGTCTACAAGAGAATTCAAACTTTCCTGTCCGATCATAAGAATTTGTAAAATCGATAACTTAAAATTTTCAAGTAAGGCGTTCTGCGGGTAAGTTAAGATAAAACTTTTAAGATATTTTTAAAAAAGTTATTATTAATAGAAAAAAATTATAAGAGTCTTAATCTAAAATATGCGACACATATACCTATGCTTAACTTTAATAAAGCCTGCAAAATATACTACAAACTATAAATAGTATTTCCCTAATTATTATTCTATATACTACAGCACTAAAGTTTTAATCTTCTCTTTTATTAGTTTCATATTGGTTTTACGTTAACGTCATTTTGTTTCCTTACCATTTATTGATGACCTTTGCGATGTTCCTTAGCGATGATAACAAAAATTTAGTTCATGTTTTATACACCTTAATGTCTTATACTTTATATTTCATACTTTATGATTTTTGTACTTTTATAGGTGAAGTTTAATGATTTTTACGAAAAAATAGTTATAGTAAAAGTTTAAATATGCACATAATAATTTTAAACTAAGCATTACAGCATTATGATCACGTTTAATTTTTTGGTGCAGTGAAAATCGGATTTAAGTACACATGTAGAAAATAATTACATTCATTGGAATAAAAAAATAATGGCTTCCTTTCGGTATTCACTATCAATAATTTTTTTGATCTCGTGTTTGAAGAAAATTCACATATATAACAAAATAGCACAGGAGTATTGTCAAAATAGCTTACAGACTACAATAAAGCTCTGAAAATAAAATTGTAAAAAAGCCTCTTTATACTTAAAAAAAAAAAGAAAGCGTCACCGATGGAAGAACAGAGTCGATGACTTTCACAATAAGTACAGTGTCACATAAAAAGCTCAGCGAGATTTATAAAACAGATCATGCAGGCTATATCGTATCTATTTTAAGATATACATCGCAAGCCAAAGAAAAAGTGTCGGCATTGTGTGCGCAAATTGGTTGTCAAGGAAGCAGTACACTGGATTGATCGAAGCTGCAGTAAAAAAGAAGCGGGGTACTTTGTAGAAATAAAAAAAGGGTTACGTTTTGGAAGCAGCGTAATAAAAATAAAGCGCACTACGAGGGGCTATGGGTTTTTTCGTATGCAGGAGCAATAAGCGAAAGAGCGAAAAAAAAAAATAAAAAAGAAGTAGATAATAAAGATCGAGTACATACGCTCGTTCGATGGGTGGCTCGGTCTCTTTCAACCTGCAACGTAAGGATCATACGCGTAAAGTCGTGGCACTTCAAGCACACAATAGTACAGCTTTACACAGAGAACGAGAGCTTCTCGAGATGCCGGAGATTTTCGATATGGCTGTATGCATTTTGTTAAAGTTTAATTCATGCTTATTCCGTATGTGCTTCCTTTTATTTTCTTTGTTGTGTGCACCTTTACAAATGGTTTTTACTTTCTTGGAATTGCGATTTTCATTTGAAATTTATTAAGAACGTATTCGTATTTGATAGTCAGTACAATATCGTCATGTCTTAATAATGAATAGTTGTAGCGTTATTATTACAATATTGGTACACGAATAGAATGATAATGAAAAAGCAGAGTAAATAATGGTATTAATCAAATCCATAATGAAGATTCATTAGTTCATTGTTTGGCCCGGCCTTCAGCGTTTCTGTTTCCCCCAAATATTGTTCTACTGGCGGTATACATTAGATTTATCAAAGACCCTCGCAAGTGCTATTTCATAGAACAGCATAAGGCATTTAATCTTACAGCACGTATGCGTTTCTAAATGATGTGTAAAGTAAGTTTCATTTCTTGTTGGTGGAAAGCCATAAATAAAATGATTATTCGATGTGATTAAGCTAGGTAAGCACTTTTCTCGCGATTTAGTTATTATCTTATAATAAAATACTTCTGAATATGTTGTAATCATGCAAAGTGAATGTAGCATACAGATATTAAAAATCTCCTACTTTCAATAACTTTCATTCTCTGCAAAAAGACACAAATAAAAATAAATACATGATATCGATGAAAATAATAATAATAACGACCTTATGCAGTGAAATAATAAGCTTTATCTTATTAAAATAGGCTGTAGAGTGTAAAATCGATAGAGAGCAAATAAAAATATTCTTTCCTATTCAGCAAATAACAAGATTTTTCATTCATATCATAAGACGATACAAGATACCTTCATTTTCAAGACGATACGCACACGGAAAATACAAGTTTTTATATGCAAAAAGAAGAGTATAGACAAGTCACAAGGCAAATAATGCTTTTCTGAACAATGCTGTTTCAGAAGAAAATGTTGCTGTTTGTAGCCGCGTATTTTTCTTTTCTTTTCTCTACATTTTTTTTTATTACTGAATGCAACACCGACGGTCATATCAGTTTATATTTTTCACAATTCAATTAATAAAAAAATTTTTAAAAATGATTAATACAAATTAAAATTTTTATGTGCCTTGTCAGCTACGCACATAGTACATCGAAGGATCGCAAGAGATACGTGAAATTTAATATCCGTGAATTTCATAAAATCGCGGAAAAAACAATAGTACAAAGGCGCGACGCGTTTAAAATTTGATAAATTTTAAGGCACGCGAGCGTATCGGTAAAATTCTACATTACCATATCGTGTTACTCTTTGATTGTGTCCGTGTTCCTATTTTTAATATTATATAGCAAGATTTTTATGCGCTTCGTTTTATATTCACGACTCTAAACTCGCGCTACATTTATAGTTTTCAATTATCACACCTTAATCTTTTTTTATCTCCATATCGATTTAATAAAGAAAATAACCCCCAAGTTCGAATATGTACCTTAAAATAATTTATCTCAAAAATGATATCTTTATCGTCAATGCGCTATCCTAGCACCTTGGATATCAGCATAAGAGAGCATTATCAAATAATGCAATAGTCCGTTCATTTTTACATTACATAATATATTTAAAGCCAAAAGCAACAGAGAAAAAATAATACAAATACAAAATCCCGGAATATCCATGTTGAATTTCTCTACTATGTATTTTCTATCAAAGAGTGACGTTGTGTGTTTTCCATTGAATTACTCCCGAGAGCTCTGTTTACCGAACGATTAATTGATTTTTTCTGTTGTTCCGTGCGTAGCGATATTTGACTCTCTTTATTATTCTATATCAGTTTTCGTTTTTATAATAGTTTTGAGAGAAGAAATTTCATTTTGCTGGAAAAAGTGAAGATCCTTACAAAGGAACTTTCAATTAAAGTATTTTAATTATATAGCTACGGGAAAACTGACTCATAGCGTATCAAAGCTGCTCGACCCGCATTTTAATTATTTTTTTCAAAAGCCGTTAGATACGGTAAAATAGTATTTAAAAGAGCGCGCGCGCTTTTAGATTTAATTAAAAATGTATAATTTATTTTATAAGACTTTCTTTTTTCATAATAGCTTATTAGCCGGCTTTCGAATTCTTAAAATTAAACCGAACTGAAAAGAAGAGAACGATTCCGTATAAACAGACTCAGAAGTCAACTTAACAAGGATAGCAGATATCCAATAAATAGTACTTGAAATTTCCGACGAGATAATTTACACACAGACAACAAATTCGAGTTGCGAACAGTTTTACTTTAGTTAGCCTGTGGAGTTACACTCCCCTATTAACAATTTTCAAATAACTCGGCCGAACTGAATTGCGATCTAAAATTTACTCTTTCGCTTATGAAAAATGAATTTCCCCGCGCGGCTCCGCTTTAGTATGCGGGGCTAACTCGGCGCCTTTTTTTTATCTAAGCGGGAAACTTTGCCGAAGAAAAAAAGGAAGCAAGAGAAAAATGATTCCGAAGTAACTACGAAAGTTTTTTAAGGAGTTTCGCCGAGTTCGGAAGCGCTACGCGGGACAGTTTCTCAGCGCAAATTGTAGATAAGAAAACGCCGCGAGAGTCGGCGTGGGATAAAATTGTCGTTTACAAACTAAAAATCGAGGCCGGAGATATTTTACGGCGAGCGCGGCCATAAATTTTGACGCGCCGTCAAATTTTAGAACTTGCGCGCACTTTTTATCGGAGAGAACCAATTGACCACGGTTTGTAAGTCTGAATATGATTTAATAACGTAAAGCCGAGTAGTATGCATTTTAATTGATTTGAAAAAAGAAAATCAAACGCTAGTAGCCAACTTTGATTCTTCGACTCATCCGAAAACTTCTCCAAACTTTACTAATCAGACGACGAAAAAACGAAAATGTCCCCCCCGCAATTATTTTCTCTGCCTCCTACGGAACCAAAAAAAGTCCGAACTTTCCGCGCCGTCCCGCATATGTATCGCGAAATCGAATTACGTAGCAAAATTCCCGTCAAGCCTCGTCCAGCGCGTTTCATCGTACAGCCCGTCTCCCACTACCCCGACTACCTCGCTTTTCATTTTCCTATAAACAATCATCGACAGAAAAATCCGATCACCCGGGCACTTTGAAAAAAACACTGCACCCACGCGCGCGTCAATCTTTACCTTCCCCCCCTCTCTGTTTACCCTCGAATAAAAAAAAAAACAGCATCAGCTTAGAATTTGAAATTCAAACTCCGGAGTGTCGAGCAGCCTTGTTTACGCTTAACATTCGTCAACTCGACGTCAGCACGACGTGGGTCGGGCGAAAAGAGAAAAACAAAAAGAAAAAAAGAGATAGGAGAGTGGGAGAATGGGCAGCTTACCTTTCGCTGGCGATCGAGCTGTTGCGGGACATCGATTTCGGGGACATCTCGAAGTCGCTGTCGCTGCGGTAGAGGAAGCTCTCGCGGCGCTGGGGCATCGCCTGGAGCACGAGGCCGGTGCTGGGCGAGGTGCCGCCCCCTCCGCCAGCGGCGCCGTCCAACGTCGAGGCGCCATTCTCGACGTCGAAGCTACACAGCGTGTACGGGGCCACACAAAGAAACAGAGAGAAACACGGAGATTAGTCGACGAGTGTATTTGCTGAGGAGGGTTAGATTCTTTTTTTTTTGTCTATTATTTTTTTTTTGTCGCTTTTTTGCGTTGGCTTTTGTTAAAGGGGTGGGTTTTGTATAGCTTTGTGATTGGATTGCACTCGAGTCGCCAAGCGCGTTGATTTGCTTGGTTGGTCTGGTTGTCGAGAGTGTGTGGGGGGAATGTTAAAACGTGGGCTTGGTAAATCGAAGGATATTTAGAAAGCTCAGTTTTTATTTACAGGGGGTGGTTTAATTTATGTTTGTAAGAAGCCATCGGTAATTCATTTATTTTGTTTGTGACGTTTGAGCTGATATAAGTTTTTTTTTAAGATTCTTCATCGCTTTTTCGCTATCCCTTTTTTAATGGACTTGGTTCAGTCGAGCGTTTCAAGCAATAAATCTTGTTTCGACCAAAAAATTTTGATTTATTGAATGATTTGATTCAATGGGATTCTTTAGCTTTTTGAAATTCTTAAATGTTGTTATTCATTATAGAAACGATTTTTTATAGGGGTTCAAATAAATTAAAGATCGTATAAATAAATAAAAAATGTTTACAAATTTTTAGGTCTTAGAAAATATAATAATTATTACTGACACTAAAGGGCTTGCAACGAATAAATTAATTTAGAGTACAGAACTAAATGTACAACTGTTTTCATAAATAATAACATTTTTGTTTATTCATATATAATTTAAATCACTTAAAAATTTCGTGTATTCATTCTACGCAAATAAAGTATAATTGTAATTAAAAATTTCATTGTACAGATTTGTTTTTAAAATTAATTAAAACTAATGTAAGTAATTACAGTTTTTATTTTTTTTTTAATGTCTTTACACATATAATTAGAAGACACTAAAAATGGCTATAGAACTAACGTAAATCCTAGTGTAACAATAAAGTCTTTTTATTCGATATTTGCTAACATTTTCTTATGCAATAAATAATGTTAGTAATTATCTGAGGCTATTAATGTAAATTAATCCGCTAGTAAGTTATAACCACTAAAGAGTGTTTTCTTGAGATACAAAAAGCATATGCTTTCATTCAAATTTAAAAGGAATACACTAAGAATGCACTAAGCACTTTGGCCCATTTTCGTTAATTTGAAATACTCTGAATATGTATTTTGAAAAGATTTAAGTCCATGAATTTCTTTTTGATGTGTATAGTGTTAAAAAAATAAAATAGTCTTATCAAGAGGAAAATGTAAGAAATTATAATACTAAGACGAAAATAATAATCTTTATAATTAATTCGGGGGGATTACGTTTAATTAAAATATTTTTAAAATCTTTATTTTATACCAGAGGTTTAAGACTGAAGTTGTAAAAGAAACTTTATGTTTCATCTCACTTTTCAGTGCAAACTTTATTCTTGTAATTTGGTAATTTTTTTTTGTTAAGTGATTACAAGTTAAGAGCTTTTTATTTTAGAAACCTAAAAATAGGTGCAGAAGCAACATTTTTCATTTTCGAGGGATTAAAGAAAGTGTAAGTAGGTGCTCCACTAGTGGTGGCTTTCTTTCATTATTCCTTACACTTACTTTTGGGGTAATTTCTCAAATATGAAAAACCGTAAAAGTTTCGTTTGATTTAAATATTTTCTATAAATTTTGCGTTAAGTAAAAAAAAATATATTAAACTATCATTCACTCTTTATATCTCTTGAAAAAGCAACCCGAAATTGCTTAGAGTTTTTATATCGCCTGAAAAGAGTTATGAACACTTGGAAAGAAAATTTCGCATGAGCTTCTCGGTTGAATAAGCGTGAAGAAATAATGCACCGTATGTGCATTTTTATTGGACTTTCTACCGTGTCGTTATGCTATAGCCGAGTCTTCAAAGGACTTTAAACTAGTTCTCTTTCCAGTAGAATTAACCTTGCACGTGTGGTATACAATATTCGTGGCTGAGCCTAGTTTTGAAGTTTTTAACTCGTAGCCTTAATGCGTTCAAAAACCTTGATTTGTTGTATAACAATTTTGCATTCATATTGAAATGTGCACTTAGATTCATTGTAGGGATATGAATCAAATCGTAGTAAGTGCTTCTTAGATAATTTATTTAAACAATTTATCTTATTTGAAAATATTTAATCATTAAGTAAAAAAAAACATTTTTAATGTTTTTTATAAAGTGTCAAATTTTAAGTATTTACTGCTTTAAAAAAACAGAATTCACGTTTAACTGTAAAACTCAAAATGTAAAATTAATAGTCTAGCCAAAGGAGTAAAACTAATTAGCCGACATTAAACTTTTATCTTCGGAAGCAAATACAAGGATCCAACTAAAAGTATTCCTAGGCTATAATGGCTTTCGCGCTTCTTCCAAGCGCGTCCGCCTCATCGTCCACAACACAAGGATCCATCCTCCCCCGCTGGCAGGGCCCTCATAAATTTTAATAAGAGTTGGAAATTTTTTCGATAATTCAGCCCATAATTCCTGCCCCGGCTAACGACGACAACGCATAAATACATCCCTACCCTCCCCATCTCGTTTCCATTTCCAATACCGAATTCCAAATGGAGAAAACGAAAACAATCAGGACAGCGAGTTTAATTTAAATCTCCACGTCCGCCGGCATCATTACGCGCAACATTAGAGTATATACCTCCGTTTGAGAGAACCAACTCCCACGCTGAGGAGTAATGAAACGCAAATCCGTGGCGGATACGAAACGTGCTTCGTGGAACTGCTTCGTTTTGTCCCTTGCCTGATAATGGCTCGATGCGGATCGCAAACTTGATAAATCGATTTCGTCCTTTGAGAGACGCTACGATGTAATCTGGGAAGGACGTCGGATGCAGCGTTTCGCCGGTGTGAAAAGTCAGGTAAGACAGGTTTTTTTAACGTATCTGGGTTGTTAGGAAGTTAATCGATTTTCTTAAGGTAGTATTGACAATTTTATGAAGAGTGTTGGTGACGTTGATGTCTGCATCGTTTGAACGTTTTTGTAGCATTTCTTTGTATACCGTATTTGAGATTGATAAGTAATTAATTAATCTGAGAGACTATGTTCAAGAAAGTAAAGTATGTCGCGTTCAAAGACAAAAAATTTGAAATTCGACTGTTTTGGTTAAGCCTCTGTTTGACATGCATAGATTACTTGAGGCTTGTGTGACAGATATTTTCTTACTTCTCGCCCGCGTGCCTGTCAATTGCAGGGGAGTATTTTTCTTGCGATGTGGGAATCGGATTTTCTTTTTTTTTCAGAATGATGTGGCTTTTCGTTTGAATACAGTGGAAAATGGTTTACTTATAGAAAAAGGTTTTATGTTGATGCGAGTGAAATGGAGGTTTTACATTGTAAAGTAGCCTGTGGAGAATGCTACTTTTGTATAACACCTAAAACAACTAGATTTAGATTAAACTTTTTTTTTCCGAAAATGTAGATTGTATCTTAAATGCATTTTATGTACATAAAATAACTGTTTACCAACAAAATTAAAACATTTTTTTCTGTTTGCTAATTTTTATTTCTTTTATTTACTTCAAAAAAGCATATTTTTTCAGGTGAAATCGTAAATTAAGATATTAAAAAAATGTTGAAATTTTGAACATTAACTGGTGTATGAATTTTTCATGTATAAAAAAGATAAATCTTACAACAATGTACATATTTTAAGTGTACGCCTGACTTATAATTTTTTTCATGAATTTCAAATTCACATTTCAGATGTAATTATTCTAATTTTAATAAACATTTTATTTACTTCATCTCTACAAAACATTTTATGAGACAGTAATGATTAATGGTTTACATGCTGTATTTTTTCAATCTCAATCACTTAATAATCTTACAAAGATACTCGAATTTGATAAACCGCTCATTTATTCAAATACAAAGTTTATGATGGATAAACGTAATGGCTCAACCGTTACATAAACTCAGGCTCAGCGAAGCTCTTTAAAGTCACATTTATTTTTTCCCTCCTTCAGCCCGCTTAAAACTTCACTATCTATCTTCTTCATTCGCGTCCATTAAATATTAAACTCTCGTCAAAAAATTTTCGTTCCATTTCTCCAAACTTTTTCAGCGCTCCATCTACACCTATACTCGGCTCCGAAAATTCGAAAAAGCCATTTCCCGAGTAATTACCTCCGCGGGGAATAATACCTCCACGGCAATAATAAACCCCCCGCGAAGACGTCCCGTTCACTAAGTCATCTTAAAAACATAACCCCCGTCGCGCTCGAAAAGAAAGGCAAGAAAACCTTGATATACGAGCGCACTCCAGAAAAAGAAAGCTCCTCGCGACGAAGAAGGATGGCTTTAAAGCCCGGAAGCCCAGAGCCAGCTTTAAAAACGCCGGCGACTCGAATTTTCGCGTTTAGACGCCCGATCGGGCACGAATTCACGCTGGCCGTCGGATTATCCACGAGGAAGAAAGGAGCCAGGTCCTTAACGAGGCTGACGCAAATCGCGCTCCTCTCGCTCACTTATCTCGTCCGTGGCGCATTTAAACGATCCGTCGTGGCTAAAAGGGGCGGCTATAGATTTCCATTCGGCTCTTTATCTTCTTCGCTCCTTGGACTTTTTCCCCTTCCTATGAAGCTCGTCAGGGATTCCAGTAGGGCTCGCGCGCCGGGGAATTATTCATACGGGCTTTAAATTGCCGGGAGAAATTTATTATGGCTCGGGGCTTTTTATTTTTGTACTTTATGTTTGCTGGAGTTTTTAGGTTTTAATTGTTTTTTGATCAATAAGTTTCGTGTATTGTCATGTATTGTACGATATTTAGTAGTTCTGAAAAATATAATGGAGGTTATTTTCTTTACAATAGTGCAACTATTAATACATTGAACACTATTAGAAAGAAGTATGAAAAATTCACTTTACATTCAATTCAATTCACTATTTAGAAACAAGTATAAAAAGAAAAAATTGGAATAAAATTCCTAATTTTAAGCATATTACTATTATTTGAATTTTCCAAAAACACAGTTAGTAATAAAATGTCGCGAAATAAAATAAATCCA
>JAPYZA010005716.1:0-11879 GCA_030522685.1 Eupelmus azureus | reverse complement strand
AAGAGAGCGGTCTTTTCAATGAGTTAAATTAAATGATTTAATTAGCGTAAATTCTTACAAAAATTTTACACCGGAAAAATGCATATTGTGCCCTGCTCTAATGAAGCGTACAATGGCTTTGTGCGCAATGCTAATAACTAAAAGTCACGTGAGTGGCTTTTTTGTTTTGAATGAATACGCTGTCGTGTGAAAGCTTTACATGGCGGTCGTGTATTTTTAAAATTCTGGATATTATGTAAAAAGAAGAGAATGAAGCGAGGCGAAGAATAGAAGGACGGTAAATCAACAGTCTTTTTGAAATGTACTAGAAAAGAGAACAACTTGAAAGAGTGTTAGAAATTATAATACAGAAATTAAAATTTCCAAATATGATTAAAAAATTAAGCTATTGTAAAATAAATTTATCTCATATAATTTTGTTTAGAATATTGTAAATTTATTTTACAAAAACTTAGTTCGTTGAAAACCGTTTTTATTTCTAAGTCACCAATATTAAGAAGGTTTAAAAAAGATTTATGGTTAATTATAAACTTTATCATTTGAAAATTTTAATCTCTCATCTAACAGTTAAAAGCGATGTAAACAGACACTGCAAAGCCACAATAAAAAGATTGTGAAATGTTTAGCTGCGTAAAAGCATGCGTGACTGTATATTGAAACTGACTTTTATATTCGCATGCAAGAAAATATGAGAATTTCCTTAACTTTCTAAATTCTCGTGTCCACTTTCCAGATATCATATTTTAATTATAAAATGTTAATTTAGAAAATTTAATTATGACTATGTACACAGTATTTAGAAACCTATGGAAAACCGTTCAATATTTATAAAATGTAAGCAAAATTTATTATATAAATAATAAAATAAAACTCATCTACCAAACGGAGCCAAATGTCTAGGATCCAATATTTACGTATTTGAAAAAATTCAACTGTTTTCTCAGGCCAAAGTTTGAGTGCTTTATTTTATGTATAAAAATTTCATAAAAAAACTTGAAATCCGAATAAATATAATGTAATGTTTTAAATTAGTAGTCGTATAAATGTTTGCAACCTGTACTTTAACCGTTAACCGTATCTAATTACAATGCAGTATCTTGTTATCATATCACATTCATAGAATTCCTTTATGCGACAAATAAGTATTTATAGAAATTAGAAAGACGTTTATTCTAGAACAATACACTTGCGTTTATATTTTTATTATAAATAATTAGAACGGATAATCGTATTTTTACTCCAATCAATTTATTAGCTTCGATTATAAGTTTAAAACACCACATCGCTTCGTATCGATTAAAAAATGACTTTTTAACAAACGAGCACGTCCCGAAACCAATATTTTACAATGCAAACATCAGCAACATACACTATTTTGAAATTCCACTAAAATAAAGCCAAACAAAAATTTAAAAAAAAATCTAGATAAAAACTAAAAAGCCGCGAGCACTAAACTCAAATCCGTATTTGAACACTCAAACTTGGCACAGATTCCCAAAGGACAGCAGCAGCAGCAGCTCCGTGTCTCCAACGTACAAGCACACATCCTAGTAACCCTTTCGCTGTCGCACCCAGGAACTGAATGAGCCCGCGAGGCGAGAGAACCGTCGACGTACGCACGTCTCTCGCGGCCGTTTAGCTGACGGCATTTGTTTCTAGTTGAGCCGAATGCCGTCGGGATATTATGTTTCACTCGACGACGGTGAAGCTGAGAGTTACAGAGAGTGAGAGAGAGAGAGAAAGAGAGAAGAGAAGGAGAGATATTCTCAAGCGCCGTCAGCGACGTCGAATCGACGATAAGGATAGGCAGGAGGGTTAGAGAGCCGTTTGGTGTAGTGTGAAGTTCTCGCTCTGGCTTGAGCGTGATTTGAAATTCCTTTAGCTAGGATTTCGTTGGATTTCTGCTAGCGGGTGTGTGGACTGGACTGTGGATTTTCCAGAAGCCTTTCGTTTTTATTTGAAATGAAATTATTTTAACGTTGTGAAAGATGGATTTATATGCTTGCAAAAGTTACTAAAAATGTTTATATATTTTATAAGGACAAAGTAGGAAAATTAAAAATGACAATAGTAAGCATGACAAATTTAAATTCAAAATAATGTGCGGGTTTAAAATTTGGACAATGATAAAATGATAACTTATTTCCCTTGATAAAAAAACGGCAAAAGATTATGTCTGTAAACTTCTTTGAAATAGATTATTTTCATAGAACAATGACAAGAAAAGAAAAACATGATAACCATATGATTAATCTCAATTTTTGTAAATTGAGTGCTTCTTAACAAAATTTCAAAAATTCGATAAGACTATCACGCCACAAAAAATTATAATTTTATTAACACAATCAAAAAAGTCATTCAATCAAGATTCTAAACTGAAACCACATCATCCTCCATCACAAACAAAAATAACCTTAATTAATCCAAACCCCCAAGCCAAATCCCTCCCACAAAATTCGCGGAAATCAACACACATTCGACACGCAGACCATAAAAATTTAATTTACATAGTATGTAAGCACTGGCAACGGGAGAGCGCCTCGAAAGAAAGAAATAACCGCTTGGACTTTATCACCAGCGGAATGGCGACTAACGGCCCGGTATAGGTAACTCGATATACCAGAGCGTTTCTCGGAGATGCCCGACCGGATATGCTGTTATCAGGAGCGCGAACTTTTGTTTATTCCTCCGGGGCCCATAAAGACGTATATGTGTGTGCGGGCATAGTTGCTGGAGAGCGGCACTGCGGCGGCGGAGGCTCGATAAGTGTATTGGAGAAAATGAATGAAGGAAATACGAGGCGTGACTCGTGCGTACAACGGCTCTTTGTCAGTTTTTTTTATACTGTGATTGAGAAAATGTTGCTGGTTTGTTAAGTTGAAGGAGTATTATTGATACACTTTCGTGGGCGTAACTTTATCAGTTTATGTTATTTTTTTTTTTTAGAATGTGAGAAGTTATGTTCGCCTAGGATTTGTTTAAATAAAAGTTATGATTAAAAATTTCCATTGTTACAAATTTCTACTTGAATCTTCAGTTAAAAAGAATGGTAACTGATGTTTTTTCCACTATACATAATTGAAAAATCAGTTACATTTTATTATAAATTTATGAAAAATCATTGAAAATTACATTAAAAATGACTTAAAATTCAATGATTTAATGTAATTTTAAATGAAATATTACTGAATTCATTTTAGGTAATACAGGTTGAAAAAATTTCAAGAATATATTTTTAACAGTGTATTATTCTGATCATAATGAAAAATGTATAATATAGATCATACTGTCACTCCCATTTTTAGACTTTTATTAAATCAGTCAGTCATACATCATTTCAACCCAGATCCTAAAATAATATCCTCCGATAATTTTAGAAAAATTTTATTCTTCATTACTAAATCGAAAAATGCGTTCTACTTACTTAGAAAGTAACCCATCACAACAGCATCACCCAATTCAAACTCCAAGCAATTCCGCTTACCTGCAACAGAAAAAAAGCGCGTAAGCATTAGCTTATTCCGAGCTCGAAAACAGCAAAGTTGCCTCTCCAAAGAGCAAAACCCAATCAATAAACGCACTTCACAATACCCCGTATTTACTTTACGGCTCGCCGTAAAATCGCGCGCGATAAAACGGAAAGCTCCCAGTGCGGGCTGAAAAAACGTCACACGCAGGGGGCGGAAGTGGAGCTATTTTACGCGGACGCGAATGTGTGTCAGCGCGGCCAACCCAAAGAAGCAAGGCGCGTTCGTCGCGGAAGAAAAGCCATAAAAATGAAGCGCACGCGAGAGGAGATGAATTTCATAGCTCGCTTAGCACTCTCAGCGCCTTCGGGAAACCGTCTCTTTTGCGTACTGTGCTCGCGCTCCAGTTTTTTCGCGAGCACGAGAATATAATGCGGCTCTCCGTGAGACTTTGAATGCTGAAACGGTGAAATTTTGCATTGGCGAGGCGCATTTTGCTGGGTTTGGAATTAAATTTGCGGTTTGAGCGGTGATTATATGTATATATATAAAGGAATTTGAAATTGGATCAACTATTTTATTGAGAATAAAAGTGATGGATATAAAATATATGAAATGGAAATAAAATCAATGGCCATTTTTTGCTCTGTAAATTTTAGTCCAAATTATTCAATTCAAATTTAGAATATAACAATAATTATTGTAAATTATAATAATCAAGAGACACGCGGCTTACAAAAACCTCACTCAACGCAATGATCGGCCACTTAAATCCATCCCGCCAAACAGTCAACAAAATAAATGAAAAATCCGCCTCAGCTCTCGCCCACATAATCGCTTAATTCTTCTCTCTCGTGCTCTCCACAAAACGATTCCCTCATCGCGTACGCGAGTCATGTTTACACTCTCTCTCTCTTTCTCTTGCGCACAACGAATTCGATGATTTAACCGCGCACTCGATAATGTTCCCCTATGGCCTCTCTTTCTCTCTCGCGAGAAACTCAACACCACCCGCAAAGAGCCTCGTAAACGAGGCCGCGGAGGTTAATAAAACGCTGAGCGAGAGAGCGGACTTCATTCTTCGAAATCGATATCGGCGCGAGGGTACTGCTCTTTTACTTTTTAATAAATAATAACCAAGAGAGAGAGGGAAGAGCGCAGCAGTGGTACCGAGGATTAATTGTCGCCCATCGAGAAAAGTGGAGGCCGATTATCTCGGCGCGGCGTTTTCGTGGAGGGAAGAATGCGCGCCATTTCCTCGCGCACGAGTTTACGGAATAAATCAAAGGGCTCGGAAATCGTGCGGGGGATTGTGCAGATCGTTAAGCTTTCGTTTCTTTTTGTTCGATTGATTGCGCTTTGTGCAGTCTCGAGGTGAGGCGGGGTGGGATTTTGGCGAGGAATCGGATTCGAAAATGGGATTCTTACTTTGCTCTCTGTTAATACGCTGAATGATGGTGATGTTTAGTTAATTGTTGCGGTTCTACTTGTTGATTATGTGTAAAAGATGATAGTGTTTAGATATAACATCACTTAATTTTCTTGATATTAAAGGCGCTTAATGATTTCATTCTGGTTAATAACGCGGCTACTTCATTTAAGTTTCTGAACTCAAAAAAGTGGTTTGATGTTAATTCTCTGATTCTTTAAAAAACTACCATTTGCACAAATACTAAAATTATCCCAAATAAAAAACCTAAACCAACCATTTCACCAAACGACCCTCTTCGCACCATACAAAATCCCCACAACCTCATAAAAATCACGAAAATTAACATAAAGAACAAAAACAAAAAATCAGACGTATCCCTGGCTCCACAATCCGATAAAGCCACGACAATATAGATCCATGATTCGCAAACGTTAATAGAGTCGTCATCCTCGAAACACAACCGCCCGCTGAGCGCGCCGGCTCACGGTGAGAAAAGTCTCGGCTTTCTATCGCGAGCTCGTTTCCAGCTTATCGTTTTCTTCGTCCCGCCTTTTTTGAGAAACGAATTCTTAAGCGTACTTTATGCGAATGCTTTTGGGAGAAGCGTTCGGGAGTTGGAATAATACAGTTGGAAGGAATAAAAAGGCTGGAGGCGCGGTGACGTTTATTTATTGGAGGATAAATAATAATGAAAATTGTATGGAGTGCGGTTTCAAGGTTTCGTTTGTAAGAGGATAAAGTCTGTAAAAAGTGTTATGGACTATTTTATTAAGTATGTGCATATTTTATAGTGGTTAGTTGTAATCCAAACATTGTGCGATAATTTATTTATGCTTGAAATAATTTATTTGGCGAGCAGTTTTTATGTATTTGTTGCTATAATATATATGCGAACTATATAAATGTGGAAAAACTTGTTAATCAAAAAACAGATTTTTCAGATAGTATGTTACAAGCATGTCCATGGACAAATTCATTTGGATATCTTGATATGGGAATTTCATGATAATTAGAAAACAGTAGCTTCTCTACCTAATTAAGAGGAAAAATATATAAAACAGAGAATCCCATTCCAAACTTTTATATTTTTTTCCTTGTTTGCTACATCTGTCCAATGGCCGCTATTTTGCGGTGAGAACTTAATTAAGAGAGAATGTTCGCCGACTGTAATTATGAAGCGCCAAATCGCCTGACCTACCAAATTATGACTCTCGCTAGTTTCAGGTTTCCTGACGCTTTTATGCATATTACCAGAATCTTGATTTTGATTTTTATTATTACTATTATTATATATGTATATATAAAATAATTATGTATTTATTTTTAGTATGCGTTTTTGAGATTTGTTAAACCAAATATTAAAATAAAATTACTAGTAAAATTTGTATAAAATCTAAAACAAAATGAGGACTTCCCTAAAAAATTGATTATCAAATTTATATCTAAAACAAAAAAATACCTTCTAATAACAAAATACTTTTTTTTAATAATAAACTTTTCAAATAACTTTATAATTTTAGAACAACCTTTAAATTTAAATATCTACACCTTCACCTACAAAATCTTCCACTATAAAAATCTCAAATCCAGAAAAATCGCTACTCTTCAGCCTCGCAATCTCATCGTTAAAATCCCGAGAGTAGAGCGAATAAACGCCATGGACCGAGAAGAATGAATCGATCGGCTGGGCTCTAGCCGGGCGGTCTCCTTTCTTCGCAGCGCGCGGGCACAATCGAGACAGATGAGGGAGAGACGCGGACAATCGATGCGTCGTCTCGCCGAGCGCGAGTAGGATCGACGGGGATGCTGGGGTCATATTCTGTAATTTTAATGCTGTTGGTAAATGGATTTTTTAGGCTAGTATATGCATGTGCAAATACAAATTTTTATACTTAATATTAACTAAAAAGCTATAGAATATATGACCCTTGTTAGGAGTTTTCTATTTATATAGACGGGGGATTCAAAAATATCCCTGGACGATGCTATAGCATTTGTATGATTAAAGCTGTTCTTTTATGAAGTGGTTGTCAAATATTGATTTTATAATCAATCTGTTAATTAAGTTAATTAACAACCAAATCATTATTTGAACAAAATAATTGCTCAACTATTCATATTTGAGTTCAATCTAATGATCGAACCTTCAACCACAGCAATCACATCGCATTTACAATCTGCAAGCTTATCAATAAAATTTTGTCATCATCCCACTGTTTATAGAAAATGTACGATTCAATTACGAATAGCCCCAATGAAGCAATTAATTTCCTCACGTTGCTGCATACGCTGTTCCCTTTCTTATCGCAACACTACTGTCGCGTGCCTTAGCGCTATCTTACGTTATCGAGCTCGAAAAGACAGCGCATATTTCGTTATCGTAAGTTTTGATTTCTAATTGAAAGTGACGATGCGCGTTTGTTTTGATGAGGATAGCCAGCGATGCTTGCTCGATCGTTTTCTTTTTGATTAGAAAATTTTTCGTTTTAAGATTTTTCTTTTTTTAAAAATGATCATAGATAAGTTGGTGAATACATAAGTAATATTAATGTATTATCCAGAACCAGTAGTGATCAAAGCAGTGACGTACATCGTACTTAAATTAATAAATAATAAAGATTTTTATTTTTAAATGAAAGTGCATCAAATTTTTTTATCAGCCAAATCTGTATTGAAAACAATTTTTACTATGATTTAAAAATCATTAGTTCGTCGATCTAACATTTTCTCACCCTCAAAAAACCACTTAAAAACCATAATCAAAATTAACTCCATATTCACACACCCATAAACCAGACTCCAACGATCAGCCAATCACCTTCTATTTCCACGTATAAACAAACGCAGCTACTCTCGGTTTAAACGATTCCAATCAGCCCTCCGCAATGCTAGCCAACCGCGCGGCGACAATGTACAATCATCAGTCAAAGCAGAATGCGGGCCTGCAACAGCAGTAGCCTCGGCGTGTATACCTTTTAAAATATACCCGCTCGTACACGAGGGCGACGTGAATCGATTGAGCGCGAGACCGATCGAAGGCTGTCCGATCGATTGACCTGTCGTCGTCGTCGACTCTCTCTCTCTCTCTTTCTCTGTGCGCACACGCTGAGTCCTCTTTTCCTCCTCCTTCTCCTGGCTCTCCTCCTTCGCTCTCCCTTTCTTTGTAATGCCTCGCTTTCGATATCGTTCGCTTTTCCTCTGCTGGACGAGCGTTTGGAATGTTTTGCGATTTTTTATATTGTTTTTAAAGTTTGGATTTACAGTTTTTTTTTCTGAGTAAGTACACGTTAACTTTGGTCAAATTATCCGTAAGCATCAGAGGATGAAAGTTTCGTAACAACTCCCGTCAACTATTACAGAATCCCATCGTTACATTCAACCCCGCAAACGCGTAATTAAATTCCAAACTAAAAAGCACAACAAGCTCCCCCCTAACAACCCAACTTCCCGACGGAATGCCGACGCCTCTCAAAACTCAGCGCGCGCGCGCGAAAAAAGAAAATTCACGCCCGACAACACAATATCCTGGAACTTGCTTCCCCGAAGAAAGCTGCAAACAACCCAGACGCGCCAAGTCCGCAAGCGAACTTCCAGCGCACAAAAGCGTGGAAAATCGAGTTTCGAGCGCCGCAAAGGCTGCTATATCCAAAGCTCATCGCGGCGGCCGGAGCTTCTCCGGCTCAAAGCGCGCGGCGATCGATCGATCGTCGGTGCGAGCGCCGACAGCGGGACGGACTTCCGCTTTCGGACGGAGCAAGGAGGCTGCTATGTGCAGCGGTAGCCGAGTAGCAGTCGTGTTGGCCGTCCCCCGTGGCAAGAGCCGTGATATAGCTTTGGAGGAGAGGACGGAGACGAGCTACTCGTGACTCGGGGCTAGCTCTGCTGATTATGAGATTGGAGCTGTTGCGCGCTCGAGATGGGCTGGTTGGTTTGTTGAGATTAGGTGGGAGTTTGGATGCTTGGTTTGGGGAAACGGTTGGGTAAATCAGCCTGTTAACGAAAATGTAAATTGAATCGTTCGTGTTGTTACAATAATCAAGAGTAAGAAACTGCTTTGTAAAGGAAACGCAGTAAAAAAATCTAATTAGAAAAGAACAACGATAAAAAGCGATCCAATAATGGAATACGCGCGAAAACATTCCTTAAGCCGAAGCGCGCGCGACCTTGCCGATAGCGACAATAAAGTCGATCGTAATTGCGCGCTCGAGATTCACGGCCAAGCGGGCAGGCGCGCTTAATTAAAAAAGACCGCGGCCGCTGTAAATCCGCGCGATAAGAATCTAAATGTCGCGTTAAAAATCGCGAGGCTGATAAGGGCGCCGCGGCAGCGCTCAAGTTTTATGGCTACACCGTCACTTTCAATTAAGCTCGCGAGGAGTGCGAGCATATCTTAAAAGTAGGAGGTCCTCGCGCGAGCGCAGGTGCCTCTCCGTCAATTTCGCTCGATATTTACGAGCTCGCCCTTGTTATCGCGCCGCTTAAGGACATGACGCGCGGTGTCGCTGCCACGATGCAGTTTTTTTTAAATCTTTTTTTAGTGGCGCGTGCGCGTGATTTTTTTACCGCTTATAAGTTATGTTTAAAAGAGCAGCTGTACAGTAATAATATAATTGTGTATAGTAAATGAAATCTAATTGATTCGTTATAAAAGAGGCTTCGATATAAAAATCCAAAGTACGGATAATACACTTGGGGTAAACACCAAATTCTCTACAAACTTATCGTAATTCTAAACACAAATATTAAACCAACATCTATTAATAAAAGTCAATAGTAATTTCATCTTAACCATTAAGCTTATATTTTTTTTGTCAACATCAATTATTAATCTTTACAACCTCAATAAACATAAAAACCAAATACCTTTTCCCCTTCAATAATTACTAATTTACGATAAACGCTAATTGCAAAACACGTGTTCTCATTTGCACGGAATAGCTTCCACAGCAAACAACAAACGTATACTTCGGGATAAGAAAAAAAATTAACCGCCCATTCGAAACGTTAAACTTATTAATGACCCTTTACCGTTCATTATGTCGCGGCGCGAGATACAGTAACAAAAAGCAGAAACAAACCCGGGGATATCCCGCGAGCGCGAGTGGCCGAGGCTGAGAAAGAGCCGGTTTCGCTTTAACGCACGGCGATAATTTGTTGCGGTTTGGTTTTACTTTTACTTTCGTGCGCGCGACTTCGGCACACCGAAATCCTCCATAATCCGCCCACGCCGGTACATATCCTCGCTCGCGAGCGCCGATTAAGTGGTTTGAGTTCTTTACTTCCGACGCTCCTGCCGCGCTGTGGCTTTTAATCGGATACGTTTTAATTATGTGGATATGCCGCGCGTGGGCGCGAGAGGATTTTTCTTAAGGAGATCGTAATTAATAGATTTAATTGTGGTAATTAATTTAATGGTATTTTAATTGTGCCGGGTGTAAGTTTTAGGTAGTCTAAGCGTGTTTATATTATTGTATTTACATTTTATGAAGGTAATATTTTCTCATTAGTTCTAATTCTATTTCTGTTTTAGACTTCCGATTGTTTAGTGTTTATGTCTAGTTTCCCTGTAATTATATAATATTTTCAAACTATACACTTAACAATTTAAAATACATAATTTTAAATTGAAAATGACGTAATACCTGCTTAGGTAACTAATCTTTTTATTTATTTATCTTTAGTAATATTTTCATAAAATAAAATACAAGAATGATGTTTCTCAGCTAATATATCAGTTTATTTTCATTTTTATTATAAATTACCTAAATATAATTTTTATTTTTAATTCATTTTCCAAACAAATCCAACATCTCATTTCTCCAACCCCAACAACGACCAGCTAATCCGTAGATAGCAAGGGGCCAAAAGAAAAGTTTTCACCCTTTTCTGCTTCCGGCTTGTGTTCACGCGCGCGTTCCAGGGAATTCGTAATGAGCGCGCGATTTGTACAAGAGCAGCTCAAGCGCGTAATGCACTAAAAAAAGGCAGTACTGAAAAGTTTAATGGAGTCGTCGGAGAAAAGCTCTATTGAGAATTCATTAGGCGAGCGCGTGTATGCTTTAACTGCGACTCGTGAGAACAGACTCGACACTGCTGCACTCTGCCTTGTAGTTTGCTCGTGATTCGCATGTGTTTCCGGAGCAGACTTACTTTAGGAAACGAAGTTGACAATGAGTGGAGTTTTTTGGCACGCGCTGATGTTTTTAGAGGATTAATTAAATTTAAAAGTTTTCAAAAGTAGAGGAAAGTTTGATAAACATTGTTCCGGAAGGAGCATTAAATGTTGAAATAATAAAAAATTGGGTAACCATTAGCTATTTGGAAAGAATAATTATGCTAAAACTTAGGAAAGAGATCACGAAAGTAAAATATTTTTTCGAATAATGAAAAAGCAACTCTTCATTAGATTGATAATTAAAAGCCAATCAACTTTTTACGTCGTAAAAATTCATTTGGCAGCGAAAACTTCGTGTCGTCCGGACCACCTTAATCACGCGGCCAACCAGCCGCGGCCAACAACAAAGCGAAAGAGAAAAAAATTGCTCAAAAGCCATTACGCTAATGAAAATTTGATTAAAAAAGGTCCTTCCACCTCGTCAACCCTTTTTGCTCTTTCTCTTCCCATCTTCCCTCTTTCCTCTCTAACGACAAAAAAGAAAATAATAAAAGAACCAAAACTCGGAGCCACGCTCACTCGATATTGGTCAGCGTGCGCGGGCATTAATTAAATGTAGCCAACTACGTAAAAGCCAGCGCACCCGCTCTCGGGTAAGTTGCATGCACGTAAGTCTGTTGCACTCGTTGGTTGTCTCTTGGGGAGCTGAAAATATTGCCGGCTCATTGTTTGCCGGCACATTGTGACCGAGTAGCCAAGTGATGCCCCACGATCCTGATGGAGCTAAAAGGTGTAATTGACGAGAATGGGAGATAAAATTAATTAGGAGGATCGTGCCAAAAATTAGAAGGTGAAACAAATGAAT
>JAPYZA010005715.1:0-12228 GCA_030522685.1 Eupelmus azureus | reverse complement strand
GTGTTAATACTCTTTCAGTATTGTAAGAATATCGTATTAATATTCTTTCAATATTGTAAGAATATTGTGTTAATATTCTTTCAATATTGTAAGAATATTATATTAATATTCTGTCAATATTGTAACAATATTGCTTCGATATTGAAACAATATGAAGATTATACTGATTGTAATAATATTGTGCCAATATTATAGCATTATTGTAACAATATTATAATAATATCGTAGCAATAATAATACTTAAAAATTATTTCGGTGTTTAAAAATATAAATACTTCATACAAATTTTTACTTATATTTATAATACAGCTAATTATCTCAATTTTCTATTAGAAATTTTTAATTCAACTTTACTTATATTTATAATACAGCTAATTATCTCAATTTTCTATTAGAAATTTTTAATTCAACATAGTATATATTTTCATGATATTAAATTTAGTAAATAAAAATTACTTTATGAATTAAAACTTACATTTTGACCTTTTATAAAGATTAAAATGTAGATTTTAAACTTTTTATTTCCAGATTTCGCACTTTTGAGCTTAGGGTGCATCGAATCATACCAAAATTAGATTTACTTCTTATACATATCCATCCTTCGCATAATTCTCATTCTCAAAAACAAATCTCTATCCACATCGACATCCCACCGCGCACAAATCACTACTCTAAACCAATTCTCCAAAACCACTTCGCCCATCACGCTGCAAATTCACAATCCTCTCTTCCCAACGCCTCTAAAACCCCACCTATTTACTTGCCGCTCGCTCACGCACCCCGCGCTATATACTCGCGCCAACCGCTCGCGGGAGAAATTCAAATCACCGGCATTATATATATCATGGCCTCGCGTTTATTTACGACACCCGGCTGGAAAGCGGCTGTCGAGGGGCGCGTTCATAAACGTCTCTTTCTCTCTCGCGGAAAACGCGAAAAATGACGGAGCGGGCACGGCACGTGTGTGTATATATATATATATCGAAAGTCGTGCATGCCTTATGTATACGCCGTGCGCGCGAGTTACCCAATAGAAAGCGCTCGGGATTTTCGCGACATATCGTGCAAGAGTATGGTTTCTTCGCGCCATGCTTGCGTATATGTGTGGTTGGATAGCCGCTTAACTCGACGCGAAGATCTGTTTTGTGATGTTGGTTTGAAGAGGAGAGTTGTACTTTCGAATTGTCTGTTTTGGTTTTAAGGAGAAGTGGAGTAATTGAAAAACTTGTGTGGTTGGTCTTTTTGGAAGTTGAAACAGTGTATCTCGTGGTAAAAGTAAGATAATCTTAGAAGAGACAGCGGCACCAGTTGAACTGGATCTTCGTAATGCTGATTTAACACTGGCAAGCGTGAACAGTGCAGTGTAGCTTTGGTTTTTATATGCTTTTTGAATTATGAAATTGGAGCATACATTTGGAGGATAATATATATAAAAAATGATATCGTCCGAGCTTAATTAAAGATGTTAAACTCTATCTATCTTTATTACTATCCTTTATTACTATCCTAGAGATCTAGTTATACCATCGTCATAGCTGTTACTTATTAGTTCACCAAAATTTCATAAAAAGAGCTTATATTATTTTTATTGATTTAACATCGATACAAATTTCAATCATTCGCATATCATTAGCTCTTTACCAAAATCACAGCCGTCTTCAACAGTCACTTAGATTAACGACATATAAATAAATTTGTCCGACAGTCAAAGCCACCAAGACTATAGACCCAAACGCATGCGCTCATCAGCTACACATCACCGCACTGACACTCACGGCTTTTCCAGCCTCTGAGGCACGCATCCTCACCATCTCGTCCATAAATTATATTAACGGCCGCGTTAGCCATCGAGAAAACCATCCCAGCCGCGCGAATATATACCCCCCTAGGGGCAAGCCTGCGAAGTAAGAAAGGAGAAGAAACACAGAAAAGGCTACCGCGCGCGGCGTCTTCATTCCTGCCTCTCTTTTTTACTTTTTCGCGCAGTCACGCTCGTAGGCGTCGCGTGTATAACGACGTGCTTTCTCAAAGGAGGACCTCGAGAAGCGGCTATTCTCGACAATAGCGCGGGAATGTAAATAACGCGCGGATGGTTACGTCGTGGAACCGAGAGTTTTGTAATGTAATTAAGACTTACGAACGTTAGGATAATACGCGCGTTTCATGGCTTTCATGTGTTCCGGAATGCTTATCTTTATTTTGGAGATGAGTGGAATTCAAGTAAACGAAATTTTCCCGAGCTCTGGATTGATTTAAGAGGTGAAAAGCTTAGGCTGCTGGTTATGATTTTAATAACGTTACGTCAGTTATAGATTTGCATTTCATTTGAGAGTATTTAGAGATTATCATCGATGAGTTCCCATGCAGGTTTAGTAGACGACAGACCTAACGCTTGGACTACCGAAACATCACTTTTACACTCTTTCTCTCATCCTCTTCTCTCAAAAAAGTCGCATTCCCTTGAAAAAGAAAGTGCCTCATAACACCTCCACCCACGCGCCGAGATCCGCGGGAGAACCATTGTGTCCATCGCATGCTGTAGCCGAAACAGCCTTTTTATACAGAAATTACCTGCTCCGCAGGCTTGCCTGACCCAGTGACATCGAATATCAAGTTGCCCCTATGGGCATAAACACACACTAATGTGGGATGGCGTCGAGTTACGCCACGGTTCGATCCTCGGCGAAATTATCAGCTTTACGTCACTCGCGGCATCCGCGATAAATTAGCCGCGCACCTTTCTAAAAACACTTCAGGAGAATTCCAAATATTTCACGGATTGCTGCCGGGAGAAGCGATGGGGATTTAGCGTTTTGGGTGGCTTGCGGATTCCTAAGCGCGCGCGTCTGCTTCAGACGTGATTTGCGAGTTTTGCAGGATAGAGCGAGTTCGGTTAAGTAGACGGTGATGGTAAATTTTGTGATTTCTTTTTATTTTGGAAAGGTTTTTAGTTTTATGGATTTTTTAATGATTGACTCTGTTTTGGTTAATGTTATTAATCCATAAGCTTAAAATTGTAATTAATATTTATTTGAAATAATTGTAAACGCATTAGAAATATATAGCAAGGAGAATATGTAGGAAATTCTGGCGAAATAAAAAAATTTGTATGCCACTCTAACCTCAAAATCCCAACTTTAAGATGATTTTTCAGCTCTCGTGGCATAAAATACGGTTCGATACTGGAGCGTAAGGTGATTTTTGACTCGTGCGACTTTTCACCCTCGCTTCGCTCGGACGAAAAACGTCTCACGAGACAAATAACCACCTTCCACACCCGTATCGAAATGTACTATTTCAATATAAACACAAAAACTTGCTGCGTGTAATAGCACGGTAGCGCCAGACTTCTCTGAAGTTGGCATAATACTTTTCTCTAATCTTAAAAGTACTATTATCAAAAATTGCCGTTTTTTATCCGTTAAATATCCGTTAAAGTCGGAATTTTGAAGTTGCAATGTTTAAATAAAAAACCATGTGTGCTGGATAAAAAACGGCAAATTTTGATAATAGTACTTTTACGATTAGAGAAAAGTGTTATGCCAACTTCAGAGAAGTTAGCGCCAGTGATCGCTTCGCCTACTTGCCATCAGAGCGCTGTCGTGCCCTTTAATTTTAAATTATGATAGAGTACTTTAAACAAGCGCTTCATTATTCTCCACTCTCCTATATGTATAACGTTATACTGTATAAAAAGTGCATTCTTACTGAAAACGTCGTAACATTTCTTAATACGTATGTAGTTGAGTATCAGGATTATCAACGACATTGCTTTCAAGATGAATCTGCCTTCTTGTCACTTTAAGACATTTACTCTAAATACTTAAGTGAAACCTTCGTTAAAACACCTTACTCTACCTATTTCTCCGTTCTCCAAACCCCAAACTACTCAATATTCAACCACCTCGATCAATTTAGAAATTCATCCCAGCCCTAAAAACTAAACGAGATCTTGACCTCCAGCGCGAATGTCGCAGCACACAGTCGCTCTTTCCCCATCACTCAGAGAGAGTTTTTCATAAATAATAAAATGAAAATAAATCAGCCGGCCGGCGCATCCTCGCGCACGCATTTATTTTCCCGCTCTCGCGCGTGTTATGAATCCTAGGCGCTCGAAGAAGCCAGCGCGCATAATAATTAAGAAAGCGCGCACACGCGAATGTGTAAGCAGTTTCAAGCTTACGTAAGGCTCATTGTGTCGCGCTTCATAACGATTTCATTGTTAAGATCCGCGCTGTGATGATGATGCGCTTAACTGGTTGAATTTGATGATGCTTTTTTTCTCTCTTTTTTTTATTAGTGATGGGCGACTTTTTTTCGTGGATGGGATATATGGACGCAAGCGCATAATGACGGAGCGATTGCGATTTCGGAGAGCGCGTTATGGATTCGATTTCTATGTGTGACGAGCACGAATGATTGGCAAGCAAGTCACGATGCGGTGATGCGGGAGTATGAGAGAGATTTTCAATGAAAGTTTTTCACGAGCCGAACGGGGCAGCGGCGAATTTTACGTAAGCTTCTTTCGAGCTGCTCGAGGAACGTCAGACTCGCAGGAGAAATGAGCGACCGCTGGGCGCTGTAAAAAAGCGGACTTTTTGTTCATGTAATTTGAAATTGCTCGTAACGGTGTAGCTCGGTGTAAACGGCCTAAACTTGAACCTGAAATTTTATGTAAGTCAATGGTATCAAGTTTATACTTTTATTTGCTTCCTTATCTATGTTTATACAGTGTGTAAAATAGGAAATAATTGATTGTTGCAAAAACACTAGATAAGAAGTATTTACAAAATTAGATTAATGAGAGTCCGCGATAAGCAGACACTAAAAGAACAGTTAGTTATAAAACCGAGAATTTCTACACCGATACAAAAATGATCTAATCGGTCAATTAATTTTTCACTTAGCGCATTTCGCCGATTCCCATATTCCTTTTACTTAGATTCTCTTTAAAAAGAAAAAACTCCAACCGGCATAAAGCCGGAGAAAGCAGCGCGCGAGATATTTGCTTTATAAAGCACGCGCGTTCGAATCCGCCAATGATAAAAAGGCGCTTATATACACACTATATACTCCGTCGCTTCTAAAGCACTCGGGCAACTAGATAAACGCGCGATTAGCATAATTCGCGGAGACGGCGCGACGAGACTAACAACCTCTCGAGCCGCGCGCGGCGCCGAGCGAATTTTCGCGCTCCTTCTCCCATTAGAAAGCACTTAATTCGTTTCCAGTTTTGTAAGCGGCAGTTTCCGCGCTTATTCCCGGGATCTCGTAATGGGCCGGCTTATTCTTATACGGATTCGCCAAGCGCTTTTTGAGTGAAAGTACGTGAGCTTTTCCGCTTGCGGACCGGACGGCTTCAATGAGATCGGTAATAAATCGGCAGCGGCGCTCTTTGATTATTTATTATTTATTTACCTTACATTAGGATTGTTAAGACAGCCGTAACGAGAATGAATATTTCATTATGCGCGGAGCTTTAACGAGACACTCGCCGCGCTACTTGCGAACTCTTGGGAGCCGCTCGTTTTGCGGTCGGCTCTTTATGCGAGCGCCAACTTTCCTACACCGCTGGCCAGACGCGCTCGTTCGCACCTCTTCCTTATACCCGCTATAAAGCAACAAACAAGCTACCGCGCGCATCTTATCTTTTTCCACGCTATATACACCGCGGACATCGCGTTCAGCTCCAATTAGCGCGCGATTGCCAACTATATATCGCGCTGTCGTGTAAAAAAGAATAAAAAGGATCTTTGACCGCGCTGATAAAGAAACTTGCGCAACTCGACAAAAATTGAAAATCATCCTAGAGCGATTTGCTCTAGCGGCGGGCGCTAAAATAAACCGGCGACGGTGGCTCCGTGACTTTACATCCGCACGCTCTCCTTTGCGCATTATGATTTCTAGAGACGCGAGCGCTCGTTTCGTAACGACGAAAGTGAAGTTCATTAACTGGCAGAAGCTCGGCCGCTCGCTCGTAATTGCACTCTTTTGGCGTTCCAGTTGGCGCCCGCGGCGCGCTCTGGCTTCTTGCCTTTTTGCCGGCGTAGAATGGAGAGTTGGGTATGTAATGATGATCTTGCGACGAGGCTTTGGCGTTGATTTTTGCTGGGACAGACGATGTGGAAGTTTTAAAAGATTGAATTTATTATAGTAGTGGTGCATGTTGGCGTGACGGTTAGTCGTTGGCGTTGGCCTGGGAGCGTTTTGCATTAATTTTAGAGCGATACGCTGGATTTCTCTCACGCTTTGGGTTTTTGATTTAGAGGTATAAAGTTTGTTGGTGGTTTTTGATGGGAAAAGTGGAAAAGTTCTCAAGGAAGGAAAGTGGAGTGGTTTATTATGGTTCGACGCTGTTGATGAATCGGAAGACATTTTTGGACTTTAGTTAGTGCCGGACTGTATTGATAATGAGAGCAGAATTGTGGTTTCAAAATTTAAATTAAATACAAATGGATGAGTTATCTAGACGTTTGATAGCTTGTTTCGAAGTAACTCGATAAAAAGGAATTCTTAAATAATAATTTAATTGTAATAGAATAGTGTAATATAATATTTATACTAAAATTTTACATATTATTTTGACTTATTTTGAAAACATACAGATTAAAATCACTTAGAATCATTGAAACTTTCTTAAGAAATTACTTGAAATCTTTAATTAATTTACCTCTTTCTCAGAGTGAATAACCTTAACTATTCAGTCACATATTTAAATCCTAAACAAAACAAAAGTTAATTTAATTTTATACCAGCAGTAGACTTCTCTGACGTACAAATAAAACCAGCAATCACCATCCGAAATCACAACAGCATATCCGACAGTAATTTCTTCTTATTTAAAACAAAAAATATTTCACTGCGTCTCTTTTATTACAGCTCCATCGGTATAATTACACTCCTGTCTCATTTCTTCAAGTTTGCCTGTATATATACACGTGGCATATGTAAATTACAGCGCGCGGCTGTTATTTTAAAAATAATTTTTGTTTGTCTTATTCACGCGACTAATAATAAACTATTGCAAAGGAAATATTTAAGTAAATAGTTTGTGGAACATTCTTAATTGTTGGTGTGGAATTTCATTGGCATCGATTGGAAAATTCCTACGTAATTGCGATCTTGAGTTTAATGTGTGAATAAAACAGTGTACATTACTAAGCCGATAAAATCGTCTTGATTGCATCGACTATTAAAAAGTTTTATACAACTGCTCGGAATATTAGATTGTCAGTGGCTTAACTTATATATCTATATGCAAAGGTTGAACTTTCGTCTGGGTCAAGAAACGCATTCATAAGCAGAAAGAAAGTAACTCCTTTTTTAAAACAACATTTTAATTGTTCTCTACCGTATAACTACTGTATTTCGTAAAGGATTTCTACTCTTGACTGAGACAAAGTATCAGCCAAGTAACATTTCTTATCTCCTGAAAAATAAAAATAAAATAAAACAAACCTCAATAAAAACGAGTATAATACGAGCTGCTTAAAAAAATTCAATCATAATCCATTATACTCTCCGAATAAAAAACAAACAAGAATACATTATTACGACACATTGATGAGCACAAAAGTTTCGCGTGCTTTATTATACAACCACCCATCCTATGCAAATCGTATATCCAACCTCCTAGTGAAAGTCCGCATTACCATTGTCTTTTTTCTTTATTAAAACTTAAGCGATCAAATAACAATCGCATACAACAGCATCATCCCAGCCACTCTTCCCGTCGAATCCCCAACCGATCTCACCCACCAAGCGAGTCCACCGAAAAACTACCCAAGTCCCTTTCTCGCAAATTTCTCCTTAAGGCTCATCCTTAAGCCTCGCTCCTTTCCCACGTTCCTCCCTAACGGGAAAGTCGCGCGTATACGTATATATAGGCCGCGCAGCCGCATAACGTTCGAGAGAGTGAGAGTCCCCTGCGCGAATCGAGATTGTAAATTGCGCTTCCGCGTGATGATCGCGCTCTCCGATGTGTGTGTTTATGTGTCCGTGTATGCGTGTGGGTGATTAGATAAGAGTATAGGGGGGAGCTCGCGGAAGAACGACGACGCACACGTGTGAGGAAGTTTCTTGATGGGATATTGGATTTGTCGGCGGGAGGATGGAGTGCGAGTGTTGGCGGAGGATCGTGGAAGTCGCGGAAGTAGAGGCGAGATGAGCTAGAGGTCGCGAGATTGAAATCGGCTCTGCCGAGTATCTGATTAATTGCTCGCGCCGGGTTTGATGTATCATTTACGGGAAGAGATGGGGTCGGTTCTTCTTTTGGAATGGTTCTTTGCTTTTAATGGTGCTTGAGATGTAGTGAGACGCTGATGTTTTTAAATCCGATTCGATTTTTGCCGACGGCTTGCTCGCAGCATCTGTAATTTATACAATAAACGAGGAAATTTCGCACGGGAACAAGTTGAAAACTATCGTAAATCTAGATGGAACAGAAATGGGATTCATAAAATGTTCAATACCGTATCCAGGCATTGTGCGCTCCACGATAAATCGCATCTTCGCGTATCGAGCCCGTAGATAGCAAATTACAGGCTGCAGCGACGATAGAGCTCGGAATGGATTTCCGTTAAGCGCCGATCTGCACCAAGTGCACGTGACGCGCGCGAGACCACCTATGTGGCGCGACGGATTCGATGGACTTTCACCGTGAGTAGGTGTAAAATTACGTCGATTATAATATGTATATGTGTAGGTACTTCAGAGCGACGGCTGACTTTGGGTCGTTGGATGATGCGATTTTTAAAGGTGAGACGTATCGGATGTCGATCTGTTGATGATATGGTAATCGTTATATTTTATTGCATCAGAGGTGGCTTTTGTGGGTGTGGCTAATTTTAATACGCAGATGAGTTTCTGTGTTTTGTTTAATTTAATTGAACAAAATATTAAAAAATTTATAAATATCGTGTATGAAAATGTGTATATGTTATACGTAAAGTGTTTTAACTACACATTTTTTGTGCTATTTGTGTGTACACTCAAAAAAATACTTGGGAAAAGTACAATATATTAATTTGTTATATTTACCAATTGACTTTGGCATCCAGGATCTAACGAATTAATTGGTAAAGGTTACAAAGTGTATTATTTGTTAAAAAATTTTGTGTATAAAACCAAGTTAAGTTAAGTAATTACAAAGTACTTTGTAATTGTTACAATTTGTTTTTGTTATAAGTATTTTTTTGTTAAAAAAAAGTTTACGAAGTCCGAATAGTTGTCAATACAATACATCATTTTTTGAGTGTAGTTAAAAACTTTATTTATAAATTTATGTTACAATAAAATTTACAAAAACCTTATGTATTTTCTTTATTTATTATTAAATGATAGCTACACTTGATTTTATATACATATGCTGTAAACTGTACATATATTTAGATCACTGTACGTGTTAAAAGTGAATTCCAATTTTCAACTCTATATTTGAAACAGTTATTCGAATTGTAGAAAAATTAGAAAAAAATAATAAATATTTCAATAACCAAAATGTTTTTATTCTTATTCCATTAACCATTACAAATAATCAAAACTCTCCATAAACAGTCAAATAAAAATATTTATCAGCATAAGTTCACTTTATGAAGAACAATTCGTACAAGTTCAAAGATCAAAAGGAGGCCTGCGAATGTTAAGTTCACTACAAATTAATAAAATATGTATTACTTTTAAAAGTAGTAAAACATAATGTTGGTTAATAAAAATATTTTTTAATTTCTCTATATATACATATACTATATACTATTTTGGCATGTTTAGTGTCTATGTTCTTCTTGCTGTTACTGCTCAGCTCTTTTAAAAAAACTTCTATTTTATCTTATGTGCTCGCTTGCTACAGATTTTTAAGTAAATTAGCTTATCAATTCAGAATGACACGAGCTTAAAAAGCTAGTTGACCACAGCACTACAGATTCCTTAGATTCTTTTCAGAGAAAACAATAGATAATTGTAAAATACACTCATTTGCGAAATATTCACTTTTAATATTATTATTAATATTTTGAACACCTTACACTTTTTGTTATTTCTTTTTCAAAAAAGTAATCGCAGTAGTTTGTAGTGCTATTCTTAATGAATTTATTTTAAGCGTAGACTGGTCTAAATTAATGAACTGGTTGATTAAAAATCCTGTAGCAAGTTGGTAAAAAATCAATACAGAAGTTCTCTAACAGAAAAAATTATCAGAGCATAATAGTAATAGAACTCAAACGGTAACTACAAACTATTTATATTAACCAAAAGGATGTTCTATTATTTTTAAACTAATTAATATTTTACTTATTTTGAGTGAATTTTATTCAGGCTGGTCCCCTTAATATCACAAAATCTCCTAGAAAAAGCAATAAGACTTTCGTTGTCTCTTAGTACAACCAAACGCTTACAGCAGATCACACAATCACAAACACCTAATCACTTTAGCTCCATGAATTCCACGAGCTCCCTCACAGACTCCTCAACTCTAGCTTTATACTTACTATCCTTATCCATAACGCCCAGAACGAAATCCTTCCTGCTCGTGTACATGTATCCCTCCAGTCTCACCACATCCTTGCAATACTCGTCAGCCTCCTGCTTATTCAGCAGAGCAATCGGAAAGAACTGCACCGCTGTCACCAAACCGCAGATCCTATTGTCCTCGACATCCTTTGCCACCTCCTCTAGGCTAAGTATCTTCTCCTTCTTGAAACCATTAACCTCCAGCACTTCCGTCAACGTCGACTGATACAGTCTAATCAAATCCTTTTCTATCCTTCGTCTCGCCTCTCTGGTAGCGTTGAGGTAAATCAGCTGCACCAGATCAACAGCGTAGCACCCGTAAGAGGCCATCTGGAAGTCAACAAACCGGCAGTCATCCCCGTCCTCGCTGAACATCAGGTTGTTGGACCATAGATCGCTATGGCGAAGAACATTCCGCTCTTCCGGCACAGGCTCGAACTTCTTCAGCGATGAACAATAAGCCGTCATCACGAGGCCTGGATCCAGGCCTAGATTGACGGCCACCGCCTCGACGACCTCGACTCCGGTAAGCAGCCACTTCCAGGTGAAACCGCCGTCATTGGCGAAGGTCTTCTCTACAAACGAGCCTGAGTAAAGCTCGCCCAGAGTTTTGCCCAGTCTTTTCTCCAGAAGCATCGAAGCCGCGTGAAACCTGGACAAGCAGACCACTGCCGATCGCAGCTCCCTCTCGGTCAGATCGCTGGCCATCCTGAAGCCCTTCGCCCTCAGATCCTCTAGAACCATCACGCCCTCTTTGGTCAAGTAACACTCGGCGGCCCAGGGCTGGATCTGGGCAGCGTCCATCATCATCGGCATCACTTCGGCGAAGAACCTGCACTCCTCGCGAATGATGAGCGCGTCGAAGTCGGTGCCTGTCGGCGCGCCCGACTTGACGAAGAACGTCAGAAGCTTGCTGCTCTCCCCGGACTTCGCCTCGATGCTCAGCAGCTCGTGCACACCCAGGTAGCCGAGCTTCTCCTCGCTGAAGGCTTTTAGGCTGAAGCGCACGACCTCTACTGTGGTAGAGGGGAATAATTTAGCGGCCAGCGCTGTGACTTCTGGCTCCGTTAGGCGAGCAGACGTCATCGTAATTTTCGCGCTCTTAGATGTTCACGAACGCAGTCTCTGCGTGAGAATACTGCGTTTATGCGCGCCGATGCAGTAGTGGTAGCGCTAGTATAGGCTTGATTAGAGGCATGCACGGCTGACGCAATCAGGTGGATTTAGCTGTGGGGTACAAGGCTGGTTAGATGCTGTTGGTGTTTGCAGATTGAGTCTAAGAATGATAAGAATTGCATTTGAGAAGGAAATTATATCTTCTCGCTTGTATGTACTTCCGTACTAAAATTTATAACGCAACAGGTTAGATATTAGCAGATTTGTCACGTGTGCTTTTGTTCGTGAATTTCATAAATACTACTTTTGGTGAGTCTTGATTTATAGTGAAAAATTTATGTAATAATGCGTTATTTTAAAATGATTATGTAATTAAATTGATTTTCCTTTTATTTTATCAACAACTTCATTCAATAACTATTTTTGTATTAATTCCCAATAAATTTATATATGGAAATAGAAGGGAAAAATTAAATACTATTTAAGCACTCATCAAAACGAACAACGAAAAAACTGCTGCCAATTCATTGGCACGTAGCTTCCTCAAGATTAATTTATTGTTCCTATATGTATATTGTATGTTTTAAATATTAAATATATAGTTTA
>JAPYZA010005714.1:0-11881 GCA_030522685.1 Eupelmus azureus | reverse complement strand
TTCTCTCTCTCTCTCTTTCTCTCTCTCTCTCTCTCTCTCTCTCTCTCTTTCTCTTTCTCTCTCTCTCTCTCTTTCTCTCTCTCTCTCTCTCTCTCTCTCTCTCTCTTTCTCTCTCTCTCTCATTCGTTCTTTCTCTCCTCCCATTTCTCTTCCTTTCTCTCTCGTGGAAGTAACTCATTCGACTTAGTTAATTATCGAGAGTGCATACAGGTGCAAGCTAAAGTACACCCAACTGCGTATCGTGCGTCCCACTGTTTTTTTTTTTTATTTTTGGCACCAGGGCTCATTTTTAACTCGCCAAATCCAGCTCCCTTTTGTTTTTTCTTCGCTCATTGACGACTAAACTCGTAAAATTCTCCTTTTTGTTCCGTTCGTGTGCAATAGTACTTTCTTCAATAGCACTTATAACGATCCTAAAAGTGGATGTGAGTTGACCGTTATACAAGCATTATCGAATTTTATTCTACTCGAAATTAATGCGCTGCATGGACATTACAGATTTAATTTATCAATGAAATTGGTTTTCAACCTAAGCTAGTATTAAACTATCAGAAAAATAAAAAATTTGTAGGGCCCAGAAAATTTCAAGCGATGATACCTGTGCATGAATGTAAAATAATGTCTGTCGTTTTTTTCTACTGCAAAGATATTTTTTTTAATGTAACGCATTGTGTTTGATAACGATGACATAACAAACATATAAGGTTGCTTAAATTATCATAAAAGTAGTAAGAATAACATAACAAATTTAAGACTGTAAAACTACTAAGTAAGAAAATATTTTTCAATGCTAAAAGCAATCACAACCAAAATTTTTAATTAAAAACTCGTCAGTTTTATTTCAATATTTATTAAGAGTGTCTCATAATTCTCATGAACTGAGTGGCGTAGATTGATCCAGATCAGAAATTTCTGTACTTTTCGATATTTATAATTAAAAATTATCAGTGGAGGTAATCTTCATATCTGATAAAGTACGATCTTTACGCGCAGTCCGCGCAGTTGTGCTTACAAAGATTCATTTTACGGGGCCATTGAACTGTTTAATGAAAAGCGATGTCACGAGCAAGCAAAAGTTTTTTCTATAATAAACTCCGACTGCGCTTAGCCTTTCATTTGATGAACGATAATTGCAAAAAATGAATATTTTAGTTATTACATATAAGTCAACGAATGAATCTCACTTACAGGCTCTTTTCTCAGAATTCTGGTATTTTGATTGATTATATAGGATTTAACAAGAATTTCATAAAAATTGAGATTTACAAGAATATTTATTAAATGAAATGTCGTTACAAGTAGAAAGTCTGAAATAAAAAAAAAATTATGAAAAATTTTTTTTTTTTTCTGAACATTTATTTCAAAAAATTGAAAATTAAAATCAAGAAGTTATGCCTATTGACAGTACTTATGCTTGCTCTTGGCGTTATTTTTTTCAATTTCACTTCTTCTTCCCCAAATTGTACTGTGAAATACAGTGCCGATTTCAAATATGGTTTTTATCGATTATTTATACTTTCTATAAATTATTTCATACTTTTTAATGAATTTCTTAAAGTCGATGTCTTTAAAAAAAAACTTGTTTAATGCATTCAATACGTTCTCTTATTCAATCAAAGGTCTGAATTGTTTTTTGCAAAACAAAAATCTTTCAGACTGAAAGGGTCAAAATTAATTTTGACTTGTGGAAGAAATATTCGCGCCAATACTGCCGTGGCATAGTACAGCGTTCATAGCCAGCGTCGTATATTCCTCTTTATGTATGCAATTGTGGCGCACACAGGCCGCCGGGCAGACTCGGAATGTTTTCTACATTGCTTGAAACTCGCAGGCTTTTCTCGCGGCGGCTCAGCTCCGTAAGCAATCGACGAATACCGACTCGCCCTTACTACCTTACATGTGGACTCATACCAACGCGACAAGACATATATTTAAAATAGTAAATATATAAATGGATTTTTTATTTTAATTGAGAATTGAAAATAAAAAGTAATGAGTCCGAAAATACATTTTCTGACCTGAATGCTGAAAAGCATTTTTACGAGATTCACAGTAAGTCTTCATAGTCTATGGGATATATGTTCTCTTCTCAGAGGAGTTAACAAATCACAGTGCTGTGCTAATCTGGAGGCTGCACATAGATGCACTAACTTGAAAGTTTAATAAAGTACTATATAGTTTTTCTTGTCCAAATGAAACTTTATTTAATGTACCTTGTTAAGGTCGGAACAACTTAACGTAAACTATTAAGTTTTACACTTAGCCCTCAGGATGCACAGCTACCTTGAAATGATTTTTGGATTACATTTTAACTTTTGTAAAGTTTTGTCTTTGATAAAGCAAAATTAATGTTTAATTTTCTGTAGACATATTTTCATTAGTGAAAGTTGTCTTCATGCTTAAACTTTTCCAGAATATTTTCATTTGAAAATGGAATTCAAATTAAGCTTTTATTATTAGTGAATCTTGACATTATGCATTTGCCTTTTGTTTTCCACATAGAATTCCGAACTGTCGAGGTTCACAAACGTAATACAGAAAGTATGCTAACCAATGTAATGATTCCATTACAGAATTGCATTTTACCGCATTGGTTACAATATTCATTCAATCGACAGATTGAAATCTTCTCTCATGGGTGGAGTTAGACTAGTTGAAAGCCCACACCGATCGCCGGCATTATCCAAAAATTCGAAAAATACCGTTCACCGCATCTCTTGTTCCTTTAACTCCAGCAGCTCGCAAGTTTGCGCTGGCCAAAAGTGTAAACAATGTCCGGATGCTCGCAAAGTGTATACAGGCGTATAAACGAGAGATCCGCGACATAGCTCGACTATGCTGCATCATCCAGTAATTTCGAAGCAACGTACAGTTCCTCTACGTATACGTAGCCAGCCATCGAGGTCGGCGAGCATTCGCGCTCCCACTAGAATAGAAATGACGCATCGGCGAATGGGACGCGACGAGCGCTCTCACCAGCCCCGCAAGTAATTGATATTGGTACAGTAGCAACTGTCCCAAAACGCGAACGAGCGCGCATCCCCCCGCGTGTACACACACGCGTATATGTCGAACTCGGGGGGCCGATATTCCATTTTCTCCCTCCCACCAACGCGCGGGCGCGCAAACAAGTGAGTGGTGGAGTAGCTCCGCGCAGTTAGATATAGATATCTCTCCCGGAGGCCTAGATGGCTCTTTGCTCGTATATGCGACTGCTGCGCGGCTGCTGGAATCGATTGGTCAAAAATTTAAGGTGGATCAATGCAGTCGAGCGCGAAATCGTTTTTTAGATAAAGGGCTGATTTTTAATTAAGATTGGCCGCGCCGCTTGGCAGTTACCGGCGGTTTTGTTTCTTCCGATGAATCGATTCATGCGTTTCTTTAATTAAGTTTTCGAGGCAACGTAGCTCGATGGCCGTCTTTTAGAGTGGTCGATTAAAATAGCTTAGAGTGTGATGAAACTTTTAATTCGTAGAGGTATTTTCTGTCTGGATGGATAATTTTGAAATATTTTATATAAATATATTGCAGTAGATAAAGCCGAGTATGGTCAGACAAGAAGTAAAAAATGTAATTTTGTTTAATTATTAAATAACACAATATTTGTATACTTTACACTTCAAAATTATTAAATTATTTATATTTTGCTTGCAAAATTAGTATGTTTTAGCAAGATAATTTTAAACGCCTGAATAAATGACATTGAACGTATTCTCCGCACGGTACCTTGCGACTGCTACGAATCAGAAAATCGCGACGGATTTTCACCTACGAAACACCTCGTTTTCTCACCCTCCTAAAGTTTCAGCTATCTGAATTTTTAACCGACCCACTCGCTGCAGTTTTCCCTTACCTAAGTGCCGGAGTTCGTGCCGGCCGCGGCGGGAGTCCGCGTCAAAATTGAGATCTATGGAACTTAATAATGTCCGGCGATGCGCGCTCGCGCAGCGTCGTGTCTGGCTCTTCTCTGGGGAAAAAGGGCGCGCTGGTCTATATAATTCCGAAGAGTGCAAGCTCCCTGGCCGCTCAGTAGCGCACGCTAGGAGAGACTGCGAGAATTCGATTACTCGAGCGACGCGGCGCGATTCTTCATCCACCGCGCCCCCGTCGACCGGAGATTTTTGGCCGAATCCGCAAGCTAAAGTTTGCTCTCTTTCTTTCCTTCGCGCGCATTTTCCGGCAAAAGGTGATTCATTATTTATTATCCAAACGGATATTTATCGCATTGAATCTGACTTTTCCGGGGAATTGCTTGCTTGAGTTTACGCCGTTTTCATTGGATGTTAGCAGCATATGTTGTTGTAAAATTTGTTCGTGAGATTCGAAAGTTTTTTTATGAAAACATAATTGAGCTTTATAATGAAGTAATTAAAATTACGATTCTGTAAAATACGCAGTTAATCCAAAAATTATAATAGTACAGTAATTATAAATGTAAAAGTATTATACATTTATATACAAACACTAAATTTTAGTTTTAAATTTAAGTGAAGATCTTCACAAATTAATTAAATGTTGGCCACTAAAATAATTAAAGAGAAAATTTTCATGAAAAGCAATTCTCAAATTAAAGTTTCCACTCGTGGACATTAAATATACGTAAATTCAATTTTAAAAATAATAAATAAAGCTTTCGTACCAAAAGAAATAAAATCTCTCTGACTTATAAACATTTATCATCGCGACGGCTATGCATCGTGCTTACCGCAAATTGTTTAGCCTTTCAGAAGAAATTTATCATTTCGCACAAGGTGCGCCAGCCATGCATATTTACCGATGCAAAGTCAAAGCTTGACCCATCTCTACCATTGCATCTCTCTCTCGCTCTCTCGAATCGCGACTGTCAGTTTGTTATATTATCATTTAAATTGTGAACGCTTAAGGACTTCTCTCTCCCTCTCTCTTCTCGTTGAATTTATATACACACAGCCAGGAATGGAGAATTTAAGCTCCTATCTCTCACTCGGCGAGCGAAGGATTCCGTCAGTATAATAACAATCACAAAGACTCATTTGCATGCCGAGTCGAGCGCTTTACCCGGGCTCCGTTGAAGCTATATAACTGCCGATTTTCCTCGGTCGCCCCCTCTCTTCCTCCATCCCTCCAATTCTTGGACACCTTTGAGCGTTAATTAAGCACCGATCAATTACGCCGAATCCTCTGCGCTCAGCCGAGCGCGCGCGCAAGCGGCAAATCATATCTCACGTGCGCGAGCGCGCGTCCCTCGATTCGATTGCAATCTAATTTGATGTATGCAAGCTCGGGAGGCTTGATGAATCTCTTGCCGAGAGCAGCACACGTGCCTCTTGAAGGCTGTCTCTAATTGCGGAAATTATGAGGATCGTTGATTCTTTTTTTTTCGTAGATACTTCAAAGTTTCTAGAGAGGATGATTCATTGCTTGGGAAATTGTCGGGATTGATGAGAAGTGAAACTTTGAATTTCGATTAAATGTCTTTTTGAATGGCCATGGAAAACTTAAATTACTTGCTCTTTTCACTTAACTCTTTTATAGAGAAAAGTTACGTCATTCAGAGAACTATTATTTATTTTGACCTTGAATATCTAGTTGTTTAAACTAATAAAAGTAAAGTTTGTTGCAAAGTATTCGATAATTTCGCAAAAATAAAATCGCAAAAAACGCTAGAAATCGAAGCCGAGACATTCAATTTACACTATAGATATTCTCTAACTTGCTATCGTTACCCGTACCCGTTTTGATTTTGAGTCGTCCTGAAATTATCAATTCCACGGCACATGCCATTATATTTCGCGACATATGCCACTCACGATAGCTTTAATAATATAAAATTGAATTATCATGCAATCCCTTACAAACACTGATCCGCATTAATATAATAATGACAAATTCAGTTTCCACCCTTGCAGAGCGTAATAAAGAATTAGCCTAAATTTGATTCGAAGCTCATTTTAGCCCTTGTCTTCTAAAGACCATACCTACACAAGAAAAGCTTGTCTATTATGCAACAAAATGTATACTGCGGGAAGAGAGACGCGTACGATAATTGCTCTCCCATTATCATATTCATGAAAAGAGAAAAGTGAACGAGTCGTCGCTGAGCTCAAATTGCAGCGCGTCCCACTGTCTCTTGGCAGCGCAGGAAAAACGGCCGAGGAGACGACGACGAGGAGCATTTCGACCCCCCGCGTAGCTACTAGATTGCGCGCTCTCGAAATCGTATGAATATTCAGGCGCGCCCTAAACTTTGGATCGTCTTGGAGCAAATATTAAATTCGCTTCTGTTAGGAGACCAATGAGAGAGTAGCTTTTCAAGTGTTAGGAAAAAGGTATGCCTAATTTCACCAGATTAGAGCGTTTATTGATGACTGGGCGTCGCTGAAGAATTAGCTTCAGCGCAGTTTTTTTGCGTTAAATGTAACGTTGAGGTGAAGTGTTATTATTGTTTGCTTATATTAATAATTATTTTTAACAACGCTTTCTTTTCTGTTAAAATCATCAATAATATATAATAAAAAACCACTTTATATCATCCCTCTAGATTTTCCCTATCAAGCAAAGCATCATTCTTTCACAGCGCATCCTCGTTCAATTTTCACCAAAAACTCACCGAAAATTCGGCTCACACCACTCCCGTCGATCTCATTCAGATCCACTTGGACACGTCAAGTGCTCGACGCATAGTCAAGCGAAGTTATCGTCGGGGCTTTCGAGATTGACGCGTCCGCGGCTATAATTATACCCGCGACAATATATCAGCCCCGGACTAATTAGACTGCACAAACTCTGTCATCGTATCGTACGCGCTGTTTACATCTCGCATACTTTGACAAGCGCGCGCGTTCCGATAACGAACGGCAATCGCGAGCCCGCTTACCAAAGCCATAGTCGCTATGGATGGCCGGATTATTAATGGATACCTATTTACATTTTTGTATGGGCTAAACGCGCGGGTTGGATTCTCTTCCTGCGGCGAGCTAGATACGCGTTGAACGGCCAGCTGGGCGATATGTGACGGGGCGCGGATGATTTGTGAGTTGATCGATGCATACAGCGCTCGAGGCTTATTAACGCGCGCGGAATTGAAATATGCAATTAGCGTTGGAGGTGGCGAGTTTGTAAGGGCAGGCGTGTAAGGTTTTACATCGTAAATTAGTGGGTGTAAATTATGTTGCTGTAATGTGTTTTGATGGTTTAGCATAGATAGGGCAGGCTGCACGGTGAGACTGTGAGCCGTGGATTATTTTCCTAGCTTCGATGCAATTTATGTGCACTAATATTTTATGTACCATTTTTAGTTTCAATATTGATTCATTGTAAATATTATGTCTAAATCATCTTTTTCTGCATTCTGTTATCGAAAAATGTCATTATTTTTATTTATACGTATCTTTTATTAAATCCCGAATAGAAAATGAAATTGGTCCTAATCATGATCTTCTAAATTGCCAAATTATTAATATAATTTTGACTATTCTCATTTTTCATTAAAAAATTAATGAACTATTTTCTAACAAGAAATATTGATTTCATATCAATAACCTCCAAACACGAACAGCCAAAATAAAGAAGCCACGCATATCTACGTGCACAAAACGATCGGTGCTCTTAGAGCTTATACTTCGGGTATGGACCGTGGTGACAATTTATGCGTCTGCAATCGCGCACCGTACATAAACGCTCGTTCGTCCGCAGCATTAGCGCGTATGCAAATAAGCCCGTGAGAGAGAGAGAGAGAGAGAGAGAGAGAGAGAGAAAGAGAGAGAGAGAGAGAGAGAAAGCGGGAAAAGCGAGAGGCGAGCGAGCGCGCGCCGATGCAATAATCCCGCTAATTCGATAATTGATTTATCGTGTATAACCAGGGTGTGTAGAACTAACAGAATCGCGTAATACGCCAGCGCGCGAGCTCGTTAATTAATGCGAGAGACGCGCGCGCTAGCGCGGCTGCCGTTAGCGGCTGTATAATGCAGAAAAGTCAGTATGTTAGTAGTGCTGCGGTGAGGGTGGGGAGCGATTGTGCACTGCGGGGCTTGCGGATAAACGTTCGGTGGTGTGCTTCGAGAACCACGTGGTGCTAGGGTCGCCAAGTCACGTGACGGATTCACCGATGCGGATTATGCGCAGCGCTGATGAGGCTTGCTTGACTTTTTTTCGGCTTTTGCTGTGGCCAGGTGAATAAAGGATATATATTCGAGGAAGTAATTGCACGTCGAAAATTTTAGTACTATTTTTTTGAAAAATAATTCGAATGGAAGATAAAATATTTACTACATGGCATTTGAATAAAAAATTAATCTGTACTTATTTCCATGTTTATTAAAAACAGTACGCTCACGTCCATAACCTACGCCAGCCGTTCTTAAAAAAAGTAGAGTATAGCTTCTCATATGCAATTCGCAAGCTCGCTTATCTCCGAACTCATTACTGGGCCGTCGAATAAACGTGAAATATCGTTCCGATTTGGATCGCCGCGGTAGCGGTACGCCCCATAAATTTTTTCAGCCTTCTCGTAGACGAAGTAAATGAAATATATACATCCACTCGCTTACTCTCTTTCTTTCTTCTCTCTTACAACCTCGGCAAAAAAAAAGAATCCACCTTCTATCCGTCGTTGGGCAGGGCTGGATCAGCCATCGGGAGCGCGCTCGTTAAACGCGAGGAAAGAAAAACGTACACGGCCACGCAAAGAGCAATTTTTTCTTCTTCCGCGCGCGCGCCGACCGCGAGTAGTCAGTCCGCATGCCTTTGCCATTAATCTAGTCTAGTTTGGCCGAGGCACGCGAGCGCGTAGATTGTAGCTCGCTCGCGCACGCCCGATGATTAATTACCGCGAATAAATGCAGCTAACCCGCGAAGTAAATCCAAATAAAGATATATCATGCCGACTATTAATACAGCGCTCGCCCGCACGGCTAGGCGCGAAGCGATGCGAGCCATTGTGCGGTGAAAAAGTGGTGACGATCGAGCTTACTTCCGCTGTTGCGAGCTTTTTTGCGTATTTTTTTTGTGTAGAGCTTTCTTTTGCTCGGTTAGCGGAGAACTGTCGAGCTTGCGTGCGGATTAGGTTTAACCGATTGGTCGATCAGCTTTGTTTGCTCTTGAAAACGTTTCAATTGTTTCATTTATTTATTTCTTTTTTACTGATGAACGAGCTGAACTGTTTGGTTGAAAAGATTTGTGTGTTTTAGGTATATTAAGACAAATATTTAAATGTTTTTAAGTGTAATCGAGGGAGGATTATATTTAACGTATTGATTGCTTATGTGATAAAAATAAGATATGTTTTAAGAATAATAGTGGTAATATATAAGATTTTTTGCTCTGGGAAAATATAACTCATTATCACCATTAGTTCGTGGATTATAAAAGTGTAGTTACTAATATCTACGGTATGATGTGGTCATTTATAAAACCAAAATCTCTTTTTGCTATTGTATAAACTAACATAAATCAAGTAGAAAATGTCAATACAACCTACTTTTTTCTGTTATAATATAAATATATTTAAAAAGCACTGCAAGTTTACTAATTTATTGTTTTTATATGCATATTATATAGTTTAAATAGTAAGTATTAAAGATACTAATATGCTATGTATTAACACAATACTTTTTAAATTTTAAATAAGCTACTTAAAAATGTTGAAACAAGAAAAAACAATTTTAAATAATTTGATGTATTATAACTAATTCCCTAAGTGAAAGTACGTTAAAAGAAACTAAATCATGCGTCTACAATTACCAAATATATGGTGATTAAGTAAAAAGCACCCCGCCTCTTTCGGGCGCCGCTTTAGCCGGTGCACGAAAAAAAAGGATGGAATTTCTCGCAAAGACCTGCACTTTAAAAGCAAACCAATTATAATTTTAATCAAACTCTTCCAAGTGAGTAAGTACAAACTAGGAGAGAAAACATTACTTTGATCTTGTGTAGCAAAAAGTAGGTATAGTCCCTCAGCGTTTCGGCGCGCGGTAACTGCAAAAGTCTAAAGAAATTAATTCGTCTGAAGAATAAAAAAAAAAGGAAGAAGAGGAAAAGGCAAGGAGGAGAAAAGCCGCGAACTCGGCGAAAAAAAAACGGGCACACGCGCGAATTTCGCCGGGCAGAGTGGAGAAAGGATAAGGGCAGAAGTAGAAGAGGGCTGGCAAGAGTCGGGCAGGCCTAGATGAAAATTGATCCTTCTTTCGGCTGCGCCAGCCTGTACCTGTGAATATAATCTTGAACGAGATATCCCCGGGTGTAGCTGAGGCGAATACACAAATTCCATACCGGCTTTGGCCGCCACTTAGTTAATTACAGCAGCGCGCGGCTCTGCATTTTTCTCGCGCTAAGAGAGGAAATCTCTCTTCGGGAATTTCGAAGTATGACGCTATCCCATTGATTTTCCTTTCTTCGGCCCTCGAGTCTGACGGGCAAAGATAAAAAAGCCGGCGAGATGAAGCGAGCCGGCAGCCGGCGAGTGGGTACTTTGAAAAATGAATAAACGCGTTCTTTTTGCGCGCGGCGGATGTATATAAGACAAGAAAATAAATAGGAGCCGCGCAACAAAGAGAGCGCAAGTGTATATAGAATCTCGGTTGTTTAAGCTATGCGCAAAAGGCTAGAGAAGGAGCGAGAGGAAGAACGGAGCGGGAAGTTTCTCAAGTTCTCGAGCGCAAGCTCGCGCTCCACTCAGTTAATTACGCCCCCGGCGTTTTTCTCGGTCGCCCATGAAATGACTAACGAAAGAGCCAGCGCCGCCCGGAAAAGGGCATCCTCTCACTGGCTTGCGCTAGAGCGCGCGCTTTCCGCGAAACCCGTCAAGTGCTTCATTAGACATGCGCGCTGCTGCTGCAAGCCTTTTTCGGACCACTCGAAGATTAGCGCGCTGCGAGCTTGCACTGCTGGCTGGCGGGAGCAAAGGGAATTTGGAGGTTTCGAGCTTGCGGTGGTGAGGGGAAACGAGGCGATGCACGATTGCGTGGGTTTGGTTCTGGAATGGCGGCGAAAAGGGTGGGATGGAGATGTGTGATTTGGGCTGCGTCGATGGAAATGTTTGACCTAGTAAATGTACTTGACTCTTTTGATGCTTTGTGAAAAATTTTTTTATTTGAGGATTATTAATTTCTTTCGTTTGGCTCGAAAGCTTTCAGACGGTTTTCATCTCATCTGATTTTCATAATCGCTTTTATACGAAATTACAAAATTTGCAATATTCGAAGTGCATTTGACGCGAAAAAGCTGAACCGGCGAAGTTCGTCTCAAAGTACTCGGCAGTAAAGCGAAAAAGCCCTCTGCACAAACAAATGTTTTTCAATTTCGAATCGAGAAACGCATCGATATTCGTGTAGTAAAAAAAGGCAAAATACGTTATTTATACCGGCGATGTTTGCCTCGACTCGATCTCACTCCTTCGTCTTTCATCCAACCGAACCACATTTCTCAAAAAGGTCGATGACAATATCCGGGAAACGTCGCTCGCGCGCGCGCGAGTATGAATAACGGAATTTACAATTCCGCGCGCGTCTTGCGACAGACGCTTTTGCATAGAGCGTTAAAGTCAACATCTGCCCTGAAAGCATCTTCCCCGCGTCGCCTCGGTAAAAAGAGGTGGAAAAATATTTTCTCCAACTCTAAGGGACGACGGGGTGGGGGGTTAAAATCTCAACAAGCGCTGGCATTAAGCTCGATCAATCACCGCGCTTTGGCCAATCTCGCGGCCGAGCGAGCTTTTCGGAAATTCGCTCGTATATAGTTTCTACGTGCGCGCACAATGTGTGAATCGGAAAATTAAAAAGTTCGCGCGGCGCCTAGTCGGAAAGCCATTTCAGTCGCGGCGCGAGAAAGCAGTCCGCTAATGATCCGTGAAAGAGCACCGTGGGGATGGAATCTTAGCTTGGGTGGGAGTATTTGGCGGGTAAAG
>JAPYZA010005713.1:0-11881 GCA_030522685.1 Eupelmus azureus | reverse complement strand
CTTATCAGTATTTTAACAATATTATTATAGATTTGTGTTATATTCTTCTATATAATATTGTTACAGTTATGTTGCTGTAATATCTATAATATATTGCTGTGGCAAATAATTCATGCAATAATGGTACAATATTGATTTAGAACCTACATTTACTCCTGGAAGTTACTTTAAGGATTAAAACCTATATTTTAAACTTTTATAAAGATTAAAATGTAGGTTTTAATCTTTTTACTTCCAGATTTCGCACTTTTGAGTTTAGAGTGTGTGTTAAGAATGAAATAATGTATAGATTTAGTTTAGCTATTGAGAATGTAAAACATTTATATAAAGAGATTTCGATGATCAATCAACATTTATTTATTTATTTGAAGTATCAGAAAAATAAAATAAATGTGAATTAAATTATTCTTTAAAATATAAGAATGAAATAGTGCTAAAAATCACGAAATAAAATTTCGATCTATCAAAGCCTCTGCGTCAGCCAATCAAATATTTAACCACACACGCCATATTGATTTATTTCAGATCCACCTGAATCTAGTATTAGACACACGCAATTTTCCACTCGACTTCACATCATCCAACATTCAATTCTCCGCAAAGAACAAACCCACTAATCTCCCAAATCCAAAAACCTCCAGCAATCAGCCACACTTACTCCAACCTCCCTCCAGCTCCAAAACCACTTTCTCCTACCCTCCTCACCCGCGCTCTCAAAAAAGATAGACACGCAACACCGAGAAAATCCTCGACGCGCGCGCGGCTACTTATGTCCTACAATGACCACCACAAAAGGGCCCCAGTTTCACGCTAAGATCCGGCCGACAGCCAGCGGGGGTCCGCGCCGTCGTTTTCCGGCCCATCATCGTAAGGTAGACGAGCTCTCGTCCCAAGACGCATCGCAAATCAACTAACTCTGCGCGCGCGCATACAGGACTGAAGAAACGGGCAACATCTTGCAGCAGGGCTGCACGCGCGCGGCCCAAGGAGACGCGCGCGCCAAGCTTTCACTTTGCTCGTCGATTATTATGAGCAGAAATAATACTTTGTCTGGCGCGAGCCCGCGCCTGCACCCCCCGCTGGCGGTTCGTTTGATTTAGGTGTGGGTTCTTGGAGGGGGGAGGTTGTGATGGGAGTTTGTGTAAATTTTTTTGCGCGTGATGTGATTGTTTAAGAATGGTTTTTGCGTAAATCTTTTTTATGCAAACAGTGTAATTTATAAATTTAAAATTTATTAACTACTTATAATCTATGTATAAAAATGGATGTAGAAAAGTGTAATACTGTGAATGCTTAATTCGGATGTCTGAAAAGAATTATTAACTTATTATATGTTTGATTACGAAATTTTGTCGAAGCCAATATTAGCTGACTTAATCTTTATCCACTTGGCGGCTAATACACACTGGAATTAGCTGATTAAATTTATGGATTTAAATCTACTGGAAGACAAATTTTAGTGCTTTAAAGACATCAATGTATAATTATATAAATTTTAATTCAAATGTACATGAACTTTTTAATAATATTGCATTTAATTCAATATGCATTGTTTGCTTTAGTATAGGTAATGAAAATTTTGCTTCCAGTACAAATAGGTTAAATTTAACGTGAACGTATATAACAGTGCTGTTAAAAATTTTTGTAACTCATTGAATAATTTATGCAATGTTTGTTGATAATTTTACGTCTTAAATGTTTAAATTTGATTTTAAACTACAGTAAATAAAACTCTTATCAATCATAATTATTTTTTGAAACCTGGTACCTGAAAAAGATGGATTATGCAAATGATTCTAAGTTTAAATATCAATTGATTAAGATTCCTTGTCAGTCCATAGATCCCGCTCAATTTATAGGTTCCAGACGATGAGAAAAATGTTTTATCTTCTCTTCATTCATCATCTAAAAAAAGATTTTAATGGCTAGGAAAAATTCCAGACCATATATATACTTGAATCTAAATTTATTAAAATTTGAAAACAAATAACTTTTTTTTAGAACGGCACTTGTCTTTGTAAGTCTCTTTTTGTCAATGATCAACGACCGGCAAAAATATATCACCGTAGAGCCAATATAAATAATCAAATTAACCTAGTACATTCTGCAGTTAAAAAAAGCTCAGTAAATATTGTCAAAATGTCGAAATAATTCACCATCCACCAAAGAAACCGATAATATTTTTCAAAAAATCCAAACACTCGTTACAGCCTTCAGCATCAGAGCGACCTGTTCAATTTGACCGTCGCAAGCCACTGAAATTCGAAGAACGAGCGCGAGCAAATCGCGCGTCTTTAACACGTTTTAACACTTACCGAGGCCCATAAATCGATCGACGGCAGCCGCGTGTGTGCAGCCAGGCACCGCACTGTCCGGGTAATCGGATCCGACAAACTGGCCGCTTGTTAGCAAACGCCGCTGCAAACGCGCGTGTCTGTTTCTTATATCCGGCCGTCCCTCGGCTCTGCGCGCGCGCTTTGTCTCTTATTTTCGGAAAAAAATCGTAAAAACACGAGATCTCGGGGGAGTACCGGAAAAGCGGCGAGCCAAAAAATAACGCGTTTACAAAGGAGAGCCGGCGCTACTTGTCGCGACGTTCTATATCAAATTTCTCTATGTAAAAGAGCAGGCGCGCGCGCGCAGTTGAGGATGAGCAGAGATATGGGAGAGTGGAGAGGAAGAGGGAATGATCGATTGGGTGTTTATTGGAGAGGTGGTTTAACGGGGGCTGTACATGAGAGAGGATGGACAGATCGTTGGGGATGGTTAATGTTGAACAGAAGCGGGGAAAATATTGAATGTAAATGAGATGAGTGGGATGTGTAGATATGAATGGGTGCTTTTTTGATAATAAGGATCTTTTTAATTTCTTTAGCGATGTTGATGAATGAGCATCATTTAGAGCTTTTTATCTTACGAGTACGTGGGTTTTTTTCAATTGTTTATAAATAAGTAATGAAGGGGGAGAACATATTTGTATACTTATTGGTCTTAATTTTTTTAAATACTTTAAGAAACAAAATAGAAAATTTTGAAGTAATTGGATTTTAAATGTAGCTATTCATTTAGCTAGAAAAATGTTTAAAAAATTGAACTTAGTTTATTTTACGGTTCAATTTTTCTGACTATACAAGGTAAATTTCTATAAATTTTATGAAACATTTAAGATAAATCTTCTGATAAATTTATCCGAAATTATGTCCTTGGATATACATACAATCTTTTTATGACAAAAAAATTTATAAAAATGATAGTAGTATTTTCTTAGACAAATAGGTTGATTATGAGAATTATCTATATGTGTAATTTTATAGAGGATGAATATACAGTAATTTTTGGCCTTCAATGGCAATCATACATGTATGTTAAAATGTAAATATATATATAAAAGAACATTTACAAGAGCACGTGTACTCGATCTAATTACGGAAAATCCGCGTCACTTCTTGTATTATTGAGTATGTGATAACTTGGAAAAATACGTGCTTTTCACGTAAAATAATCACACAATATCTCTAAATTATTATGCAAATCTGTAAGTATTGTTGTATGTTTTTATGAGCATCGTGATAGCTATTGTGGAAACTTAGACTTTGTCTAGCATACGGAATTTTTAAAAAGGTTAGTATAATATTGACTTTGTCGAATACGTACACCCGGTCACAATTCTATCTGCCGGAAAGTTAATTTGAATTTTTGTTAGGGTAAGGTTATACAAACACTCACTGTCTCACTCTCTTTCTCATGGTAAAACAAGCCATGGCAACTAACCTTACTTCAATAAAATTTCAAAAATTCAAATGAAACATTCCGGCAGATAGAATTGTTACCGTATGTACATTTTTTAAATGTGAATGGGAACGATATTTTATTTTAATTATAATTTAGAAGTTTCAAAAGCAGCACAAAGCATTTAGTCAAAACAAAATTATTATTTTTCATTTTTCACAAATAATGATAAATGAACCTAAATATTTGAATAAGTTTACAAATAAAAATGAAGATAATAAAATTAAAAATAAAGCGAGAAAAATAGCAAGTATATAATAATTTATATGCAGTAATTTCATCAGCACAATAAATCTTTACTAAACATAAAAAAAAAATTAAAAAATGTATCGTTTTACATTGCTAAAATGTTCCTCTGTCAAAGTCAAAGCTTTCCTAAAGTAGCGACTATTGATACCTGTGAGAAGAAAAGAACGCAAAGTGGCACGTGTCCCGGATTGCGCACAAATGTTCGTCCTTCGGCAATCTGTAGAAAAAAGGAGAGAAGAGAGGAAAAACGAGGTAGAGGAGAAAGGGGCAGAGACACGAGCTGCGCCTCGGATTTCACACAAAATTAACTTTACCTCTTTTTCCTCTCTTGCACGCGCGCTAGCTTGCACGAATCGATGGTTATTTTAGAGACGTTACCCGAGACCGCGCATGGATCAAGATGGATTTAAAGTTTAAATGAGATTGGAGAATTATTCGACCACGCTGTAATTATGCCGTTCTGGCTACGATCGGATTTACCCTTTAGAAGACTTGTGCTAATTGATTCTGCAATGCAGAATCGGAGTATTATAATCAAACATTAAAATAATATATTGATACACATTGAATGGCTTTTGCTTGCTTACTAAGTACTGTGATAGTAAAAAAGTAAGTTATGTTATGCAAGAAACATATTTCGAGACAAATTTGTATTACTGATTTTGATCTATTATTATAAGTCATTATAAAATAGTTCATCTATTTTTTTAATAAATTTAAAAATTTTAAATTAAAATTCCACTACACAGGAATAAATTAGAGATCTACCTGTGGATCAATCGAACAGACAAATTTGAATCATTTTCGAAGTTGACCTATTATACACATTTCATTAATCACGTTCAAAAACTCACTCTGTGAGTAAAGTTTGATATTAACAATGACCGACTGAACTCAAGAATTTGCATCGGGTTGCATTATTCTATAAAATAATAAGCAGATAAAAATGCTATTACATGCAATTAATAATACATTTAAACAAAATGTACACCTGATGTACTCCTGAAACAAAAAGACACTGTTTATTTTATAGTGCGTCAAAATCATAAAAACTCTCTAGAGGATTCTGGATCCATTCATTAGCCTCGAAATTTGGAAAACATTTCAAAAGAACCCATCATTATCAGGTTTACGAGTAAGAACCAAAGGCTATGTCACTCGTATTATGTCATATTACCATCTAAGTATCTCTAATCTGTACCATTCTTCGAAGCCACTTGTCATTCACTTCAATTGCGTCACAACAATTGCGTATCCGCAGAAAATCGTAAAAGTAAAACCAGCTTGCAAATCAAGCACTGCACCTCGAACCCTTCGCAGAAGCGAACGCAGTGATTTATTTTCCCAGAAACCCCTTTGCACTCTTTGGAAATCAGAGAGCAAGAGAGACAGCCGCTGCAGCAGGCTCATTTATTGCCCTCATTTCTGTCCGTGGGAGCCCGACAATAGCTCGCAACGTTATATATATATACATTGACGGCACGGCAACGCGCAACGAGCGACGAAATTGGCGAGTATATAGGCGCGTGCCCCCGAGAGCGCAACACTTTCCTTCAGCTTTCACGGAAGGATTCTCTCTCCTCGCCGTGAATTCGTTACCCTTAGAGGTAATTTCGAGACTCGCACGCGCGCGCGCTTCTAAGCTCTTCAAATTGGACCGTTATTATGCATAGCAGGAGTAAATTTGCTCGAGTGCGCCGCCCAGAAGTATATGAACCAGGAATAAAACGATCAATGTCCCGTGGCTTCGAGATCTATGGTCGAAGGGGTTTCTTCGACCGTCCCCCTTTCTCCCTCTCTCACTCTCTTGCTATCTCACTTTCTTTTTCTTTAAATTATTAGATTTACGAGATTGATAGTGGGCATATAAATTACTTTTTGCATTGCACATTAAATTTATAAATTTATAAATTAAATTGCAGGCTAGATTACAGTTTACAAAAAGTAATTAAATATTTGATAGAGTAATATAAACCAAAAGGATCCTGTACTATAATAATCTTGATCTAATTTTACATACATTTAGTAAAATGAAATTTTGGCAAAAAGGTGGTAAACTAAAAGAATAATTTAATATCAAATTTATAAAAGATCGTAAATATAAATTATTAATTAGTTAAATTAAATTCTTATATTACCTTTACAGTGATGTTACTTGCAAATAATGTAATTTGTAAAAGTATTAACTACTCAATTATGAAACTTTGAATAAAAATGTTAAACATGTATTATTAATACTCATATCTTATTAAAATGAATTTTAGCTTAAAAATCTTCATTGTGTACTATTAATACACATATCTTACGGTACCCCATTCTTCTAACCTTACGGTAAAGCACATAACCCAACTTTTAAAAGCCATCGAGAGAGTAGCGAAAGGGCCCAAAATTCCGGAACAAAGCACTTTCATCGGGGCTCCTCTTCCTCGAAGAAGGAGTACAAGAGAGGCGTGTGGCAAGGCAGCAAACCACTCCTCCTCGTCCGAAAGGCTAATAATAGGCTAATAAAGAGTTACCTTAATTGGACGCGAAAGCGCCTCAGAAGGAGGGAAGCCCAGTGGGAAAGCTGTGGCAACAGGAGGAGCAGCAGCGGTGGCTATAGTGGTGGCAGGCCGGCGGCCACAGCACGGAACCCTTGCCTAGTTTTTCGCAACCTCGCGTCGCGGGGTGCCCGCAGATATTTGCCAAAAGGGGGCACAGTAAATTATCCTCTCCTTTCGCCTTGCGAACCAGTTATTCGCATGGATTTCAAGGGCACGCGCGCGCAAGGATTGTGTAACGGGAAAACGGGTTCGCGAAAATTTACGATTTTCTCGGGAGCAAGCGGGGCCACGCGACGCGACCTTGCAACCTTATGCCTAATGGGGTGAGGGTGAATTATTGGCCAGATCGGCCCGAGAGCCGAGAGGAGTGCAGTTAGGAGGCCGAGGGATGGGTTATTGAGTCACGTTGGGCAAAAGGGTTGACTTTTTCAGTGCCCGGCGGTGAGCGCTAACGGTTCTTGGGGGGATGACCTTGACTTTTCGAAATTGGGCCCTTCTAGATAGTGAGATTTGGCGGATGAAGGATGGATGAAGATAGAATGAAAAATGGATTATCCTTTGATGCCTTTATGACTCTTCTATTCTTCGAACAGATATTATAGAAGGCAATTTTATAGAATGGAAGCTTATCGTGGATTAGGGAGTCTTGAATTTACAGGTATGTGAAATTAAAACTCATTAATCACTGATAAAGGTGATTTTCATAAAAGTAATCGCCGAGAAAACTCCTGTAGGAGGTTTAAATTTTCTTTGCAAAATTCTATTCAATAAACTGTTTTAAATGTTAAAAAAATAACAAATTAATAATTTCAATAACATGCAAAATTTCAATGTGATAAATACTATAATCTATTACAATAAAGTTTAAGACTATACGTTTTATATTACGTTATATTAGTATTTTTATTTATATTGTACAATCTATTAAAATACTTGTTATATAATATAAATATAATTTTTGAATATCATATAAAACTAAGCATTATTATATTTAAGGTCAGAAATATATTTTTATCATGCTCATGAAACTCTATTTGCTTTTATTTAAGTACAATTTAATTATGTAAATTACACATGAATGATTATTTTTTAATTCGCGACCTTCATTTTTTTTCATATATGTAACATAATATCTATTGAAATGAAGATGTTTTGACAATTACTTGATACCGAGATCTTTTATCAAACTTATAACAATTATTTTTACACGTGGAAAAAATTAGAATGATTGATGTACATACCGACTATAATAATATATATTGTTATATTGACATGAAATAGTATATAGTTAGAATTTGTTTAAGCAGATGTTCTTAAGAAGTTCGAAGAATATTAGAAACTAAATACTTTGAATTTGTTAACTATAGTATAGACTTGTATTAGAATATCTTATTGTAGTTTATTTGAATTAATTAGCATAAAATCATAGAATATTCGGTATCAAAAAAAAAACTACAACCATTCAATTCTTATATATATTCAAATTCAATATTAAACAGTAGTTTAATGAGAAAATTCATAAGTGAAACAACTCAACAATAATTATATCATTTCCATGCAGGCGGTTAGTATAACATTTATATTATTCAATAATAGAAAACTATTTTATTAAATACATTATTTATTTCAAATTTAAAAACGGTAATATACTGTAAAGAATTAAAAAAATTATTATTAGAGACTTTATAATGCTTTTTAAATTATATTTTGAATATTTTAAAAACCAATGTTACAATAAATTTATTTATTTTTAAATAACAACATCTTAGGTTTGAATACGATATCTATTGTTTCTACAATGGCTCGCATTCTTCCGTGCGTGTGCATTTTGCTCCTGGGATTAGGATGGCAGCAACAGTCTGCGAATGCAAATCCAATTATGGTGGCAACCAAGGCAATCAAATTTGCTTACGGAGTGTATGAGGATATACAGAAAATTAAAAAAATGTTAGAGCCAGAAGAATCAGAGGATGAGAAACTGACGAAAGTCGATGTGCAGATGTTTGAAAAATTAGATAGTATCTCTGATGACATTAAAGATTTGAAGGAGGATTTAATTCAGAGGATAACTGGAGATTTGCAGAGTAAAATCAGTGTCAAGACAACTGAACTTTTCAAACACGTCAACAATATTGAACGCATGTATAAGAAATTCTTGACATACGTTAAAAATTTGGACAAAATTCAACATCAGACTCTACTTGATTTCACTGGCCAAGTGACAACTAGCAGTTTAGTGGAGATGAGTGCAGCAATGGAGAAAATGCACGAAGAATTGACTGGTGCCGATTTTCATCACGAAAGCATTCTCACTATTCTCTCTGATCAAAAGGTAGTTTTAACACTTTTCTTTCTCACCAATATTTTTTCATTTCTTTAATATTGATATTTAATAATATAAACAACTTATTTATTATTATGCAGAATCCTCAACTTATGTGTCTAAGACATGAGTCTCCACAGCAAGTAATTCATGATCTATACAAAACTGTTGTTGTAACTGATACAAGAGGCCTAGCTATTAAACTTTTTGCTTATGAACGAAAGGAAATCTTAGAAAAGAGTAAGGATTATTTTTTAAATAATGTATTTTAGAACATAATCTAATAAAATGTTAATTATAATATTGATGCATATTCCAGCTACTTATGAATTTGAAAAAACCCAAGCAATAAAAGAATTTGAAAACAGAGTACAGGAAACTTACAGACACGTAAAATCTGCAATGACCAGGGCATCTCGAGAAGTATGGAGATGTGATCCAGCAAAACACAAAAAAGGTTTGCAAAATTATAATATTTTATTATAAAGAATATCTGTTACTTATAAGTGATGGTAGAATTACATTAAAAGGAATAATGAGATATCTTACGAGGTTAATCCATTACTTCAATCTATTTTTTTTAAGATACTTATTCGAAGATTCAAGAGGTATTTCAAGTATCTGTTAACTATGAAGCTGACTTTGAGGGTTATGGAGAATCCTCTGTTTTTTACTACTGCAAGGAAAACTGTGAATATTTTCAAGGTGCTCATTCTCAAACCTGTGAATCAGGTTATTGCAATAAACAACGATATGACAGAAGATGTACTGGTAAAATAAGAGAGTGTAAAACAATACACAAAAAAATGACACTCTGCAATGCGGTAGGTGTAAATCTATAACTAAATTATAATCTACTAATATTTATGTCTGTTTAATATTGTACAAATTTTTAATAATTTGAATAGCCTGAGGATAGCGATCGAAGGTATGATTGGTTGGAAACAGATAATGAAATAAAGTATGGACGTGTTCAATCTTGCGCCAATAGGTCTCAAGTTGTTGAGGCACAAACAGTACGATTCTGGTATGTTTGTGAATACTGCGTATGTACTTGCGAGAGTGAGCGCAAAGAAATTAGACGTTACTTTAGTCTTAAGAAAACGCTTGCAGACACCGACAAAAACTAGTAAGTCAATTCAAAAGATGTTTAAATTTTTAGTGCGCCAGAACTTTATATTAACTAATTGAAACATACCCTAGTAAAAAAGCAAACTTCATGCGAAGTTGGCGGGCTCTCTAGTGAAGAGCCGTGCCAATAAGAAAATTAGCGCTCGTAACCGATTAAATCTTTGAATTTTCAATTACGAATATAAACATAAGACCAAAATACTGTAGATAAAAAAAATTTTTGATATATATTATTGCCGAACAATGTATTTTTTCAATATTAATTTTGTCACTTTAATTATTTTGTTACTTTAATTCAACCATACTTGTGTGTGGTTTTGAACGCTAATAACCATATTTAACCCAACCCTTCAAACTCATCATGCTAGCAAATACTTTCTACTTTATGCGAATCATTTTCTTTAGTTATTATTTATTCTCATAAATATACATATTAAATAAAAATACAGGTAAAAATAAATTATAATTAGCTAATTATGGTATCGTCCAAAGCGGATATTTTTAAAATCCAATAATCGTAATAAAATTACTTTAAATCCTAATATTTTTTAAAAGAGATAATATATATCCTACATCTTAGATTCATTTATATTTATTTTAATATTAACTTTGCTAAATTCATTTCTTACACTCAGAATGGAATATACCAGTAATATAATTTTTTTTTCAGCGTCGTAACAGGAGTTCGCTTTAAGGTTTACAGAAACGTTTTTCACATTGAAATTCAACAGGGAGAACTTGGTCCAAATGGAACAATCATCAGTAGTGTTGACTGGCAAATAGCTCAAAAAATAAATAAGAAGCGTTTATTAAGCGGCGCTGCTCCAGTTTACACAGTCGACTGGGATCATAAAACTGTATATTTGGATGATCTAGAGCCGAAAACAAAAAAATCATCTAAAAATCGAGTTGTTACAGGATTAATGTTGAAACAAATCGAAAAGGATTTACAATTGCAAGTACAAACTATGGAATTTAATTATGCTACGGGTAAATTGAATCGTAAGAGTGCTCGTTGGCACTCAAATGACACTCCTCGAAATTCCAGGTAACTAGAAAAATCCAATATGTTTTATAAATTCTATCGTATTTTACATAAATAATTTGATAAATAGTAAATATTTCTTGTTTTCTACGTATATAAGTTTTACAAAAAGGAAACTAGACATAACAATCACTTTATTTTACTAGGACTCCATTGTCGCTATCAGGAGCAGATAATCCTCTAATGCGGCGGATGCATCTTGCGGATTCACAATCTGGTCAATATGTACAATTTCAAATTACGGATTTGAAAAAAGATCTAGGGCAGTACACTATTCCTTTCATAGACATTCAAGATGTCGAAACAAATTCACCTTTGCCTCTAGCTGGAGTCGGCATCTTTCACAAAGGAACAAAGGAATCTGGAGGATTTTTAGCCTTAAAAGTCATGCAATACGATTTCACTAAACATTTGTAAATATTTACTTATGTGTAGACGTTAATTTCTAATAATTTATTTGAGTTTTAGATTTATTTAATACTTATCCTAGTAAAAATGATTCCATTTTATTTTCAGTTAATTTCTAGTAAAAATGGTTTCAATGTAATTTCTTAGCAGTCTTTAAGTTTTTATTGTACATATGTAGAATAAATAGTTAAAAATATTTTATGAGATTTAATTCCTACCCTCTTCAGAACTATTAAAAAATTTGTAAATTTAAATTATATTCAAAGTAAAAAGTAATCGTCCTACATTTTTAGAGTACTAACCAGGAGAGTGTCACACCTTCGGGTCACAGATCTTGATGAAACTTTGGAATATGTTTTTGGGTACCAAAAAAGGAGGAAAGCCAAAGCCGTA
>JAPYZA010005712.1:0-11882 GCA_030522685.1 Eupelmus azureus | reverse complement strand
AGGATTTATTAATTTTATTGTTTTTTTTTTATGAAAGTAATGGGACTGTAGAATTCAATGAATAAGTTTTAGAGGATTTCATGTGTTTGTTTAGTATAAATTGCCACTTTATAAAGTGATAACTAAGTATTCTGCAAAGTAAAATTTTATTTTATTAATTTCAGATATCTCAAAACTTTTTTGTTACTTCAGTTCTTTTGCTATTCGATGATCTTGTTTCTTAACATTTCACCGGAAATGACTTTTATTTTACGCTTTTTTAAATAAATTATTAATTGAATCGTTTTTAAAGGGCGTAATTATGGAACAGTTGTTCAACATATTTTTTTTTTAATTGATAAATTAGACACTTTAAAACTATCAAACTATTAAAAGTTATGTATCATTTGATAGGCAAACTCTTCAAGAATTATAATCTATTTTTATAATTTAAATTAGTAAAATTATTTTATTTACAAAAGAAATAGGGAGGAAATTTAGTTAGTTTCTGCATAAAATATGTCCTCATTATGAAACACAATTAAATTAAGTACTTTTTTCATTATTTTTCGTGTTACTTTAGCATTCAATATTTTTATAGTTAAATTAAATCTAAAAAAAAAAAAAGTAGAAGTAAAAATAAACTTGCCAATTAGGCCGCTTCCGCGCCCTTTAATTTACATATAAATAAAAAACTATATTAGTATATAATTTAAATCTATAATATTAAAACAACAATTATAAACTGTAGCCTATGTTCCAAAAGTGATAAAATTCTAAAAAATTACTAAATAAGTAACCAGAAAAAATGAATCGTCTCGGTTTAAATGGCAGTCAATTTAAAACAGCTTAGAAGCAGCTACTTTCAACAATTATATTTTATATACATAAAAAAACATATTGGTTAAGGCATGCAATCAAACAAATAGCATATAAATCTACATAATTTTTCAATTCATTTAACGATTCCAAATCGTATTTGTCTTAATTTTTATGAAATTATTCCGTAATAAGTACCAAAATATTTAAAGAGTTTCATAATTAGACCCTTTATCTTACCTGTTTCTTAGTTTTATTAATAGATATGCTTTTAAGGTATTTTTTATTTATGTATTAGAAATTCCACGAAATTTTTATCTTTTTGTTAATAAATTTTATAAGAATTGTACAAGAGTCTGTATAATTCAAGTTTCTGAGGACGCACATACTTCAAGTAGAGCAAACTTCTTATTTTGCAGAAATATAAGTCCCCTTATAAAAAATTAATGTGCATTTTCTTCTTAATTATTTATTGGTTATCTTATTAGTTGAGAAGATGCGTTGTTTTATTATTTTTTTTTTAACTTTGTTTGCATTGACAAATGATGTTCCAGCTAACCAATGTTTGATCGGTAGCGATCTAGTATATTTTCCAAAAAATTGGGGAGGGGAGTCCGATAATTAAAATGTTTTTTTAAGTGCTACATATTTAGAAGCTTAAATATACGAATTGTGCATTTTATTATTTAGAACTGAGCAATGATGAATATTTAGGATTTCGAGAGGAAGTTGTAAGAATGAAAAATTGTTCAAACCAATAAATTTCGATCTACGGAAAATTTTTATTATATTTATTTCTAAGAAGTCTATCTTTTTATTAGAATACTTGAATGTATAATAAAATAGAAGGCTCTTACATTATTTTCTATCTTTTCCAAAAAAATTAAAATATTATTTTATAACTATTCTTATATTATTATTTTGATAAAGTAAAGCCCTCTAACATGTTGCACTCGAGTTATTTATTTTAGTAATTCAACTTGCCAAAGATATGAAATTTTGTTTAATTATTCAATTGTAATTATAGTAGACCTGTGCATACATACACATGCACAATACTCTCCCTGAAATGGCGTGATGATCACGTGGCTACGTGATTGTGTTTCATGGTAAGTTAGATATTCTCATCCCATCAGTTTCTTGGTTGACACGCCATCATCCACATACAGCTCTCGCTTTTCGTTTCAAAAAACTTATTTTCAACTCAAAGCGAGAGGATTCTTCAAAACACCTGCTGTCCTGATAGCCCGTGCGTAAACTCAACTAATTATTACAATATTAGTAGTTGTTGTTGGTATTATAAAAGAAGAATTGAAAAATTAGCAAGAATATTAAAAAAAATAATTCTTTCAGTTGCCGTCAATGCATTTCTAAACATAAAAAAAGTCCTTAGTACGACGATGGAAGAATTGAACAAAGACGGTTCCAGCTACCTGCATCGGCTAGTTGAATATGACTGCGAATCTCCCCGAAGCTTTAGCTACTACATGAAGGCAATCAAGCAGCTAGACAGAGGCTGCAACATCAACGCCCAGGACTCAAGTGGAAAAACACCTCTGCGCGTTGCAGTGGAAGAAAGGAATGATAACGCCGTGAAAGCTCTTCTAGCTTGCGGAGCCGACGTCGACGTAAAAGCGGCGGACGGCGAGGTACCTTTGGAATCCGCTGGATACGACTCACGGCGCTTACTACTCGAGCACTATGAGAAGATGAAAGTAGCCAATATATCCCTAAGCAGGAGCTCGCGCGTGTTGAATCATGGACGTTTTTGTAGTGAAAATTTCATGTCTTATAGTCGGGAGCATTTACGTATGCTGTGGGAAAGACTTCCGGGGTACCCTGACAGCTTGGCCGACGTGCTGAGTAGCAGCGCGAGTTCGATCGAACCTGGAAAATTACAAGCTTTGAAGAAATTGTGCGAGAGCAATTACCTCGACACTGAGTTTTCAGAGTTGGGCTGCCTTCTCAGAATGCAATACAGAAGAGCCATAGAAGTTCTGAAGGTAGACTGGAATGACGCAGAGGATTCGCTGGTGAGTGTACTACGAATAAATCTGCCGTATCTGTGCGTCCGATGTATTTTGGATTATTTGGACGAATGCGATTTGATAAATCTGGTAACTGTCAGTCGTCAGATACAAATAGAGGAAGAGGTAGAGAACGAGAGTCCATCAAAGTCCACCGGTACGAGTATGTCAAAAACTTGTCAGATAATGTAAAAGTTGATTATCTTACAGAATATAAAAAACAATCATATATATTTTATTTTTTATTTTTTCTATTTTTTTTAGGAAAAAAATATGAATTTATTTTGTTGTACTCTGCTGTCTATAATTCTTTTTATAATTTAATAAAATGCATTAATTTCATAATATTATTTTAAATTCAGTTCTAAAAAGATCGAATAAATAAATAAAAGAGAATTACAAATTAAAATTTCAAATATTTCTATTCAAATAAATTGTTACGGAAAGTAAAATTTGAGGTTGCGCCTTCTTTCAAGATTTTATCGTACACTTTTCGAATATTTGTTAGAGTTTTTTCATTTGAAACATTTTTTCTTTAAATGTCAATGTATTATATATTTGTATTTTAATATTTGATAATAAATTGATTCTATGCAAAACCACATTATCCAATCTCTAAACATAAATAAAAACTACACGCACGCACGCACGCACACAATTATTATTAACGAAAAAATTACTGCAATACGCAGCGCACATAACTACAATTTAATCAGATTTAACCGTACACAAGTATCAAATCACGTATACGCAGAATTTTATCGCGTCATGTATTCTGACGCAATGACCTCGAGAGAGCACCGACACTCCAGAGCACAGAAGCTCCCTTTGCTACTTGACGAAAATTTTCGTAGCCGTTTTCTCATCTCCCCAAACCGCAGCAGTAAAACTCCAACTTACCCCGTCCCAATCATCATCGCGATTTCCTATATGCACTCCATATACATCGGCGCTGCGAGACGAGGAAAAAAAAAGCTCAATAGAAACATCCGCCGCAATTGCAAAGCTCAAAGTCTCGTTTTTAGATTGCCTTATGTTCTCCGCGCTCGCAAACGAGCCGGCCAACGATAAATTCTCTCGACGCGATAGAGCAATTATCGGGCCGCGCGAGCCAGCTGCTGTAGTTTTCGACGATGCATTTTGTAAAACATCCCGCGAATAGCTTTGGAAAACGCAGCTGTAAAATTCGATTAAGTGCAAGACTGTACATACGGCCGCGAAGATCACAAGCGCTAAAAATACAAGCTTTCATCAATGTCTCATCGGTCAATGAAGAAGCGATTGATTAGCCTTTTCCCCCTGTGGAGAATTAAAAAAATTTTTTCTCGCACTTGTCCATGCGACTTCCCGATGTTTTTGAGAAAAAATCCGAGCTATAAATAACCCCGCGGTCGTATCGAATTGTACTGACAGATATGCACGCAATCTCGACGCGTGCGCGTACACGCGTGTATTAATAAACCGTCCGCTGGACGTACAACTTGTTTGCGCTCGGGAAAAAAATATGTAAACGCACGCATAATTTATAAAGCCGGCTCCCCCCGGCTATTATCTCCGGCAATAATCGTTACAGTTTTTTCCCCAGGCGAGGCGCGACGAGGCGAAGCTGTAGCTGTCAATAATAGAATTTTTTAGGAGATTGCGGGAAGTTTTATGGATTTTGCGCTTGGCGAGCTGCGCGCGGCGCGTAAAAGGATATATATGCGCGCGCGAGCGCGCGGTAATAGTGAAAAACCGCGAGCGCCGGTTTATTACATGATCTTCTTTCTGCGGGCGTTTGTACATTGGATATGTGTGAACTGGAGTTCTGCTTGGAGTTGTTCGATGGGAATCGTGAAATGGTTATTAGCTCGAGTTGGTTAATAGAATGTACTCTGAAGGATTTAAATAAGGATCATTGATATGGTTTTAGGATTTTGTTGGGAGTGGTGGAATTTTAGTTATTTTTAGATTTTGAATGTAAGATGAGAATGTCAAAGGACAAATCTAAAAGCAAATATTTTGCCATCAAGTTGTAATTTTAATGAAAAATAACAAAGTAACTTGTCGTTGTCAAAAAAATTAAAAATTAAATTTAAAAAATGAATCCTTGTATTATTTATATAAAGGGTAGTTTATAACATCACTTTAACGTCATTCATTAAATTAATGAGAAACCCTCTTTATACCCAAGAATACAGAAACCAATTTTTTCTCATTTAATTTACAAATTCTGAAAAATTTGTCGACTTCATACAGTTATTTCAATAGATAATAAATATGTGGTTTTACAATATTTTCGAAGAGTTGAAATTATTTACAACGAGAGTTTCACATCGCCTTAAAGTTAAACATTCCATATTAAAAATATTCCCAAAAACATTACACACTCCCTCAAAATTAAAAAAAAAGATTCCACAATCGCGAAACCCTCCAGTCCATCAAACCAATCATTAAAACAACCAACCAGCCACAAAACAAAATATTTCTCACGCTAAAAAAACGCGTCGCCAACGCTCATCGCCAACCAATCCTAAAAACCATCTCCCCATCCTCAAGTGGCTTCAAGTTCACGAAAGCCGACACACGCAGAAGCCGACTCCGCGCGCAAGCTGCACGACGATCGCCGCCAGCTCTCATGGCGCGGAATGGCCCGTATATAAAGATTTATCGCGCCGGCGCCGAACGTACGCAATAATCTTCAACGTCCGCTACAGTAGATCCTCTCTCTCGCGAGCCGCGCACACAGCCGCAGCATCCAGCCGAGATATAAAATACGAAACGTCATATTTCGCGCGTCTATATACATCGTTGCGGCTAATTGTGTGAACGAGCCTCGCCGCCGGCGGCGTTTCATGTGTGCGGTCTTCTTTATCGCCGAGAAAGTCGGCGGCGACGTCGGCGCGGTGCTGGCGACGGCGCGTGAATGGCGCCTCTAGGCGCGCGCGCTCATCTCTCTCTGTCTCTCTCGACACTGAAAATCGGCGGCGCGCTGCAGTTTAGCCCGAGCCTGCCTGCAACTTAGATCGCAAGCGCGATCGTTAGTATATAGTGAAGTATATGAAGTCGAGATAAAATTGAGAAGTTATAGAGCTGGAGGATAGATCGACGAGATGGCACTGATAATTAAGGTGGTGTCGGCGCTCATCGTTATCCTGATTACAGGTGAGTGGGTTGGATTTTTGGTGGGATTGAGGAAGGGGTGGTGGTAGGTTTTGCGTTGATGGATGGTTGCGATGGGGAGGATTTAACGTTGAGATTATGTAATGACGGTTGATGGATTTTTTATTTTTTTTTTTTAGTGAGATTGAGGGTAATGATGCGGGGGTGATTATGGAGAATTTTTTGTTTAGGTTTGATACGGTTTTGCAATATTAGAAATAATTTATAATTCAATTTTAAATGTTAGAGAATCATTTCCCACTCTTATTATTTTGTGCTACTTGAAATAGGTTACTAAAACGTTTTTTTAATTAATGTAGATTTAGATTACATTTATCAAAATATTGCAGCTGATATACTATGCTAGTACAACAGCATTCTGTAAAACAAGATTTTTGCCAAAAGAACGACTTCGCTTCGTTTAGTTCATATAAAGTTTATTAGTCTTATTACTTTTCTGTAAATAATTAATTAATGTCTCATTTATTTTATAGTACATTTTGCACAATTAAAAGAGTTGCTTGATGATTATAAGTTCTTGATAAAATCAGTATCTGAGATATAACACTAATCCATATTTCATCCACTAATAAATATTCTACTTTTTATACTGCAAACAGATTCGTTAATAAAATTTAAAAATTAGTACTAACAAATCTGCAATTGTTCGTCTTATTTTATCCTACGGCTAAGTATTTAAAATTTATCTGTTTATAGAAAAATTTTACAGAAATGCAACCAAGAAGCAAACATTTTAATAAATACTTAGTAGTTTCATGATATACGTTGACATTTACCACTGATAAGGGCAATACAATAAGTATAGCACAATTTTGATTACAGTCTATCATACGTTATATTACGATAAAGTTGAAATTTGTCTACGCCCATATCCGTATAATTATTGTGAGCAAAAATTTTTTGAGAAAACTATTTAATAAGATTTAACCAACAAATTTTTTGCATTAATTGTAAATTTTAAAAATTCGTAAATAATTTAAAATTATTAAGTAATTATTAATATAATTCACTGGCATTCAAGCCAACAACTTCAGATCCGACCTTGCAATAATTATCTTTATTTTTTAACTAAAATTTTTCTAAATTTATTAACTCGAAGACCTTTGGCCTCTATATCTTGTAATCTGCTAAAGAAGACTGTTAATCACTAAGTTCGATAATTCATTTTTACTCGAAAGTAATTTGCTGACTCTTATATTTACCGATAAAATTATTTGTCTGTAATTCATGATTATTCGATCCTTAATCAATGTAATTGTTTCTAATTAAAAAAATGCTTTTTTTCAGGAAAGTTAGTCTTCGCGAACACAAAAGACGTATCTCGTCAGAATTCCCTGCTAAATGAAGTGGAAACGATGATAAATACTGCCATTAAGTTGATTCATGAACCGGCGAGTTTCAAATTGTATACCAGGTATTGTTATGCACAGATGATTTTCTAATCGCTTTTTATTATTGCTTAAATTATATAAATCATAAAAATTTGTTTTTTTCTAATATTATTAACATAATTATTTTATATTAATTGATTAATAAATTATATAATCAGCTCTTTTTTCACGCATGATTAACGTTTACATGAAATCAAATAACTTTATCTTAAATACGTGATGACCACGTTTTTTACTTAGACTGCACTTTTTTATACTGGAAGTTCTTATCACTTTAAAAACTTTAAAAAAAGATGATCTATTATTATAAAAACATTTTTATTAATAAATGTTAGCTTCTTCTTAGTTTTATTAAAATTGCTAAGTAACTTCTAAACAATAATAGACAAGAAGTGTGGAAATATGTGAAGAATTTCAAGCACAAAGAGACCAAGTCAATTTTAGGCGAAAATTGCTTATAACATAGCTACCTAATATTTAATGAACAAAGTAATATTTTGATGTTACAGAACGAAGCTGTTTAATATTTAATGAACAAAGTAACATTTTGTTAAAGAATTTAAAGAGAACTAAGATTCTGAACTTAATTTGTATAAAGAAGATCGTTTTTCACAATAGTTTTGGTCTCTTTGTACTTTGAGCCTCTCGCATATTTCACATTACATTAAAATAATTTACTTTTCAATATATTTATGAAGCTATGAAATTTTTATCATATTTCACTAATTTTAAGAAGTAAACTAGAGATAAAAAAATAATATTCTCTCAGGAATGTTTTATTCTTATTATTTACCATTTGATTAAAATAAGTCTACAAATATAATTTCAAGTTTTTAAATAATATAAAATTATTTTTCAATTAAACCTATGATACTTATAAAAAAACAAAAAAAAATAATAAAATAATTAAAATTAGATATAACATTGATAATAATTCAAACCTAACTAAAGCGGCGACTATTAAAAAGCAAAACAAAAATGCAAAAAATCATTTGTTTCTTCAATGAATTTGCAAAATCCCAAACTAGCTTTAACATAAACCTAATATCTTTATAAGTAGAGGATTCTAGATTGTGTGCGCCACTTAGCGTATCATATCTTCGAAGTGAAAATATAGCTGATTTATAAGAAAAATTATACTGCACGATGTGCCCGCGTGCACCGAAATCGCACGAAAAGAAATTCCACAAGTTTTTGAATTAGCACCACAATAATTTCTTTATTCTAGAGTAATAAAGAATAAAAACATCTCAAGTGATTGCACTGAATTTCACAAGAAAAATCAAGAATCATAATTGACATTGTCCTCCCCATAAACAGGTTTTAATTCGCATTGATACCTCGTCTTCGCGCGCGTATCCGACAATATACTTACTGTCTCGGTATTTAATCTCAAGACAAAACAGCTACTTCCTATTCTTATCCCCGCTTGTTGTGAACATTAAAAAACCGAGCATTGCCGGCAGCTCAATGACGTATATTCCACAGTCTTTCATGATAATCGGCCAACTTTGCTATGGTCTTCAGAATAGTCTGTTGAAAAATTGTTTAGCTTCGAGTGGGGGATTTGGATGTAGATTTAAATCCCTCATTCGTAGCTAAACGATTTTTATTAATTTCATTTTCATCTTAAAATCCAAAAAATCCTCGACAATCCAGCATTACACTCTCTCCTTAAAAAATCCTAAAAACCCACACCTAACCACCATCTCCTTCAACCATCATATAAATCATCCCGCCTCCTACAAACTCTCCAAAGCATCAAACGATCTCAGCTCGTCGGCACGATAAACGCAAGGCCTTCACGTACACACATCCAAAGCTTCCCATAAATCAGGCGGCGTCATCTTCGTCGTCGGCGCATGCAGGAAACATGTTATTTTTTACATGGCGCCTAAGCGATGAACGATAATCGCCCGCCTCGCCGCCTAAACACTGCGCCGCCGACGCCGCGGCGTTATTTTTTTTTCCTTTTTTTTTATTCCCTCCTCGACTTCCAGACGCGCGAGCGCGCATGTATGTACATACATCGCGCCGTTAAACGATCTATTCTCAGCGCTGACGCGCCGAGCGCGAGCTGCTGTCCAGCCGCGAGTGTCGTGATGATATTAAAGGAATATAGAAGTATGATTGAGATGCGATGCAGCTGATGGGGTTGCTTAGAAGGCGCCGGGTTTTTTGGTGTACGGGAATTTATGGGAGCTTTATCATATCGCACGCGCCGATTTGACGACTTTAAAGCCGATCTTTTTTGACGCCAGTGTTTGTTGATTTACTTTTTCGGAGGAGAAGGGGGGTCGTTATCAGCGCTGGACTTTGTGGAAGGTCCGATGGACTGACTCAGGGGGGCACTGAGTGTTTTTTTTATCGAGAGCTTTTTTAGATTTTAAATTGAGAAAATCAGCGTTGTATAGGCGGGTTGACGTAAAGCGGATGCTTTATGTGAGACGGGTGCGTGACAATAATAATCGCGATTTATTGTATATTGTGCCACGGTAATGAGGCGATGAAATAATCAATGAAATAATCGCTGTTGCTAATTTTGATTGTTAAGTGACAGCTATGCTGAATTATACTTTGAATTTTCTGAATTTATGGATGTTTGTGAGAATGGTTGTTTGAAGGTATTGCAGAAATATCTATGCTTTTTGGTTTAATTAAGAATTAAATAAATTCAGCAGAATTTATTCCGTGTTTAATTAAAAATTAAATAAATTCAGCAGAATTTATTCCGTGTTTAATTAAAAATTCATTTTAATTGAAGACATAGTGTTTATCAGTCGATGAAAGTAAAATTTTAAGTTTAGTCTGTAATAAAAACGTAATTTTAAGAGAAACAATTAATTAATAAATGCTCAAACATTGACCTTAATCAAAACTGTATATATTTTCGCATATTTTTCACCACGCAAATCAAACTTAAAAACAAATGTTCTCATCCGAATGCTCGCTGAACGCAGACGCAAGTAATTATCATTCGTTATTTAAAAATAGAACTATTCAATAAACACAACTATTATAAATTTCCCAACAAGCGTTAATAAATCTCCTCGTGCTGGTATCTCAAAGCGCGCAGATTATAACAATAAACGATAATGTCTATAATTGTGCTAAACGTTTCTTTTTTACTCTTTTACAAATCAAAGAGAAATTCAGACTCTTACCTCTCACCCCGCGCCTCAACCCAACAATACTCATTTCATAATTATAATTTTTGTCGCTAATCCAGAGAAAACCCATTCGGCGAGGAACAATTGCTGATGAACAATACGGAGGTCCTTTACGCGTCTCACTTCAACGAGAGTCGGCCCACCAAGCTCATAATTCACGGCTTCAGCGACACCGGCAAGGAGGCTTGGATTCGCGGCCTGATCGACGGTAAGATTATTATACACCATCGAAGATTCGGACAAAAAAAAATTCAAGCGGATCTGTATATGTACGTCACGATCGAGCCTAAATAGCGCACGGACTATGGGGACAAACTTTTATCGCGGCAGAAAGAGAAAGAGGAAAAAAATCGTGTGTCGACATTGTTGCACATCAGCGCAACGATAACCCTGGCTGAACTTTCTTGAATTAAATTTTTCTCGCGCGCTTTTATACACACATGCGCGAGCGCGCGACGGAAAAACCGGCGTTTTTTCTATTTTTAATGAGTGACGCTAGCCTTTTTTTGCTCGAATAGTCACAGGCAGCTTTGACGAGTGCTCATTTTTCATTATCAATTCGACTCGGCTAAAATAATACTCAATTAATTCTTCGTTTGTTATAATAAAGCTCTTCCATCTCAGTATATTTAAGCGCTAAAGTGAAAAAGAAATAGTTCCTCAAGCGGCGTAGTCCGCGATAGCGATTGTAAAATTGCGTACGGAGCCGTCATCATCGCAATATTTAGAGTATAACGAGGCGTTCTGACGAAATTTTTCGTAGTATAGAGAGACTCGAGCCGCGTAATTCAGCGGCGCAATTTTCACGCGCACGAGCTTTACATTGTGCAATGGTATAGAGATTTCATTGACGAGATCAGGCGAACGCACGCCCGAGATGTTTCTTTGATACGCGATGGAGACGAAACGCGCAGTGCCCGCAATTTATATATTTCTCGCTCCGGCGGATCGGATCGCGACGGCTTGAGATATGAAACTTGATATTATGGAAGATGCGTGGTATATAGAGCTGGATCGGTGAAAAGTGACACCGTGACAGTGAAAATTTTAGTAAACACTAGCGGAGCGAGCTGACGCGAATTTTTATGGATTAGTTGATTGTTAAAATGTAATTTAGGGCGTTTGAGTTGTAGAATTAATTATTGAGAGGGTTTTAATGAATTATGATGTATTGTAGAAAATTGTCTAATTTTCTAATCAAGTTTATATCGAGAGCTTTTCATTTTACATTCTGTAGAATCTCAAATTTTCTCTAACTACTAGGCTTGAAATTTCTTCTTAACAAATTCATCATACACCAAAAATAAAAACTAAAGATCAAACCTTCATTATCC